>CM064560.1:14107894-14153696 GCA_032716605.1 Paralithodes platypus | reverse complement strand
ATAGTCCCTTACCCATTATAAACATACTGGCGGCCAGATAGTGGAAGGTCCAGATACAATATATAGTCCCTTACCCATTATAAACATACTGGCGGCCAGATAGTGGAAGGTCCAGGACAATATATAGTCCCTTACCCATTATAAACATACTGGCGGCCAGATAGTGGAAGGTCCAGATACAATATATAGTCCCTTACCCATTATAAACATACTGGCGGCCAGATAGTGGAAGGTCCAGAGACAATATATAGTCCCTTACCCATTATAAACATACTGGCGGCCAGATAGTGGAAGGTCCAGATACAATATATAGTCCCTTACCCATTATAAACATACTGGCGGCCAGATAGTGGAAGGTCCAGATACAATATATAGTCCCTTACCCATTATAAACATACTGGCGGCCAGATAGTGGAAGGTCCAGATACAATATATAGTCCCTTACCCATTATAAACATACTGGCGGCCAGATAGTGGAAGGTCCAGATACAATATATAGTCCCTTACCCATTATAAACATACTGGCAGCCAGATAGTGGAAGGTCCAGATACAATATATAGTCCCTTACCCATTATAAACATACTGGCGGCCAGATAGTGGAAGGTCCAGAGACAATATATAGTCCCTTACCCATTATAAACATACTGGCGGCCAGATAGTGGAAGGTCCAGAGACAATATATAGTCCCTTACCCATTATAAACATACTGGCGGCCAGATAGTGGAAGGTCCAGATACAATATATAGTCCCTTACCCATTATAAACATACTGGCGGCCAGATAGTGGAAGGTCCAGATACAATATATAGTCCCTTACCCATTATAAACATACTGGCGGCCAGATAGTGGAAGGTCCAGATACAATATAGTCCCTTACCCATTATAAACATACTGGCAGCCAGATAGTGGAAGGTCCAGATACAATATATAGTCCCTTACCCATTATAAACATACTGATGGCCAGATAGTGGAAGGTCCAGATACAATATATAGTCCCTTACCCATTATAAACATACTGGCGGCCAGATAGTGGAAGGTCCAGATACAATATATAGTCCCTTACCCATTATAAACATACTGGCGGCCAGATAGTGGAAGGTCCAGATACAATATATAGTCCCTTACCCATTATAAACATACTGGTGGCCAGATAGTGGAAGGTCCAGATACAATATATAGTCCCTTACCCATTATAAACATACTGGTGGCCAGATAGTGGAAGGTCCAGATACAATATATAGTCCCTTACCCATTATAAACATACTGGTGGCCAGATAGTGGAAGGTCCAGATACAATATATAGTCCCTTACCCCTTCAGTACCGGTGACATCCTTTTTCATTACATACTGGCTACTATTAGATGATCTTATTCAGCTGAGGAAGGACGTCTACCGAATAAAAGGCTACATATTACCTCCATTCATCCATAAGGCTACCAAATTTCCATTTTAAGCTTCATAAAATCGTCTAAATGTAGACGAAATTGAATACAAAAACACGTCGCTGGTACAGAAAAGGTTAAGGACTGGCCGTTTGTTGGGTCTATTACTTTGTTTAGTTCCTCCCTAGACCTCCATCAAGCTTAGAAAAATACCCCCTAGACCCCCTTCAAGATAAATTTGTAAATTTTTCGGTAGAAAAATGTCCCGGCCAAAGGTCGTTTTCTCTTAAAGGTGGGGGCTCATGGGTTGAGGTAAACATGGGAAAATAATCGCCAACCTGCATATAATTATCTTGTAAAATGCAATGTCACTGAAATAATTATTAGCAATGGTATAAAGGATTTTGCGGATCGTCTATACCGGGCCTGTGACGTCATAGTGACGTCACACCAGTATCCTTAGCCTAGACTGGATGGTGGACTTACACTCTTGTGACGTCACAGGCCCGGTATAGACGATCCATAAAATCCTTTATACCATTGTTAATAATTATTTCAGTGCCATTGCATTTTGCAAGATAATTATGTACAGCTTGGTGATTATCATTCCATGTTTATCTCAACCCATGAGCCCCCACCTTTAAAATTGCAGGCTCGCTATCGCTCATAATCGACACCTAAATGGCACGAAAGGTCTTAAAATTGACAACTAAATGGGGCGAAAGGTGCTATGATCGCCAAACTAATGGGCCGAACGTCTTATAATCTCTAAAACTAGTGGGGCTAAACATTAAGGAGAAGGGGGTCCAGAAAAACGGTCTACCTCCCCTTAACCCCCCTGGGAGTGACCACACCCTGCTTTGGGAGACGAGAGCTGGCCAGGTACAGTGGCCCGCATAAGTTCTGTTCATAATTATCGTGACTTTAAGGGGAGATGGTTTATTTTTTGGTCGATTATTTCATGTGTTTATTATTTTTTAGTTTCTTCCCTAGACCTCCATCAAACTTAAGTTAAAAAAAACATCCATCCACCTAAATAGCACGAATGGTCTTAATATTGGCAAAGAAATGGGCCAAAAGGTCCTAAAATCGACAAACAAATGGGACAAACATCATAAAATCAGTAAACTAATGGGGCTAAACACGAGGTAGAATGGGGTCTAGAAAAAAGACGCATCTCCCCTTAAATATGAAATAGCGGGCTTGAAATTTTAAGGAATCGGCCTTCGGCCGGGACATTTTTCTACCGAAAAAAGTACAAATTGATCTTGAAGGGGGGTCTAGGGGGTGTTTTTTTCTAAGCTTGATGGAGGTCTAGTGAGAAAACTAAGAAATAAAGGAATAAATTAATTAATAGACCAAAAAAACGGCCCATCTGCCCTTAAGGAAATTGGAGCTGTAGACATCGATATATACCAGCTAATATCCGGATGTGTTGCATATGTAAACAATCCGGATGTGTTGCATATGTAAACAAACAAACGCACATTCAAACTACTTTATCTATTCTCGATCCCCCAAAATCTACATTATTATTGTATTTCTGTTTCAGATCGATGTTTATGGATCGAACTTCCTTATAGCCTGAAACTCGCATATGGCAAAATGCGATCTCAATGCACTGTCAAAAATCAAGGGTATAAAAAGGGTATGGATAAAACATCATGGTAATTCTTTACTTATCCGGCTGCAACCCTCCAGCCAGAGAATAGGCGTGGAAACTTACCAGGGGTTGTTTTGTCTGCAAATGTGTGTGCGTGTGTGTAAAAAGGAGTACAAAGGAAATCAAGCAACAACATATCTAGTGACCCTTCTAGGCTGCTTGTCCTCCAAAACACTGAGGATCAAGTGTTCAAATAGTGGTTTAGAGCGGGTAAGGGAACATTTGAAAGGGAACTACTTCCCTGGAACTAATGTCCGTGGCAGGACTAGGAAGTTATAGGGGACATATGGGTTAGTAACTGAGGGGAGGATAAAATAAAGTTATTCATTTACAAACGCATCAGTCGCGGGTTTGATGCGAGATATTTGTCTAGGCGGAGTTTAAATGAATCAACGGTGCTGCAGTCTAAAACGTCTCGGGGAAGCCCATTCCACAAGTTGACAACTCAATTGAAGAAGAAATTGTTAGATTCGTGTGAGTTAAAAGATTTACCAATAGTTTTGCAACCGTTTCCCCGCGTGTAATTAGATTGGTCGATAGTGAAGTACTTACTACAGTTCATATTGTCAATGCCTTTGATGATTTTGAACACTTGAATTAAGTCACCTCTTAATCTGCGCTGGGTTAAAGGAAATAGATTTAATTCTCTAAGACGCTCTTCGTATGGTTTGTTCTTTAGGCTAGGTATCATTTGGTAACTCTACGTTGAACTCGTTCTAGCTTGTTTATGTCTTTTTGGTAATAAGGGCACCAGCATTGAATGCAGTATTCCAGAAGAGGGCGGACTAAGGAATTGTAAAGGGTTAGGATAACTTCTTTGGATTTATGCTCAAATGACCTGCCTATAAAGCCAATTATTTTGTTTGCCTTCTTAACAACTTCTGAACATTGTTGACTCGGTTTTAGGTTACTCGATATTGTTACTCCCAGATCGGTTTCTCTGTTTACATTCTTAAGCTGAGTGCCATTCATCGAATAGTTTGCTTTCTCATTTAGGTATCCGATATGTAGTACTTTACATTTATCCGCATTGAAACTCATTTGCCAAATTTGGGCCCAATGTGATAATTTATCAAGATTGTGTTGCATATCGTCAACTTGTTCTTTTGAGAGTACGCTATTTGCAATTTTTGTATCGTCAGCAAATTTTGAGATTGTACAGGTGAGACCCTCATCTATGTCGTTGATGTAAATTAGAAAGAGAATTGGTCCTAGTACCGATCCCTGGGGGTACCCCGCTACTTACATTGGTCCATTTAGATGCCTTACCGTTTATGACAACTCTTTGCTTTCTGTCGCTGAGCCAATTTTCTATCCATTTCAACACACCGTCTTGTATTCCATGCACTTTTAGTTTTAGCAGTAAACGTTTGTGGGGAGCTTTGTCAAAGGCCTTTTGAAAATCAAGGTATATAATATCTACATCTTTACTCTCATCATAGAGGTTGAGGATATCGTGGAAGAAGTCTAAGAGGTTTGTTAAACAGGAACGTTTTTTACGAAAGCCGTGTTGAGTATCTTTAAGTATGTTATTTTCCTCTAAGTGATTTACGAGTCTGTCTCTTATGACCGTTTCTAGCATTTTACATACAACTGAGGTTAAGCTAATTGGACGATAGTTACTGGGTAGGGATTTGCTGCCTTTTTTTAATATCGGTGTTACGTTGGCTATCTTCCACTGATCAGGCATAGTTCCAGACTGCAAGGATTTATTGAATAGTAATGTCAGTGGTTTGGAGAGCTCATCCTTAGCTTCCTTTAGAACTCTAGGCGAGATTGTATCGGGTCCAGGCGTTTTATTTACCTTGAATTTATCTAAACAATTCAATACTTCTCTCTCTGTAACGGTGATATTGCTTAGAACATCTGAATTATCTGAATCTGAATCGGCGATGGTGTAGGGATATCACTGAGGTCTTCTGTTGTAAAAACTGATGCAAAGAAGGTATTGAGGGCATTACTCATTTGTACTTCGTCTTTGGTGTATTCTCCATTTTCATCGACTAATGGTCCAACAGTTGAAGTAACTACTATTTTCTTTCTGATATAACTATAGAATTTTTTCGGGTTTGTTTTACTTTGATTCGCAATATGTAACTCTAGGGTCTTTTTACTTTGCTTAAATAACTTTTTGGCTTTGCGTCGTAGCTCTACAAATTTCACCCGTTCTTCGTCATTTTGTGAGGATTTTAATCTATCATTAGCAAATTTTTTAGCAAGCATGCAGTTTGAAATATCTTTATTCCACCATTTGGGCTTATTATTATGGCCTGGACGCCGTATTTTCGATGGTATGCAGTCTTGCACTGCTTTTAGATAAGTGGTTTCGAATAACATCCAAGATGTATTTATGTTGTTACTGTTAATTAAAAAGCTCCAGTCAGTTTCTTTAAACATAGCTCTAAGTTTATGAAAGTTTGCTTTCTTGAAATTAGGCACTTTTTCGATGCTACTATTTGGTTCGTTACTAGTAAAGTTTAAAGTGAAAGTTATCGTACGATGGTCGCTGTTACTGAATTCATCACCAACATTCAAATTCTCTATTAATTCTTCTTTTGTTGCAAGTACAATGTCAAGAACGTTATTACCATGGGTCGGTGTTCGAACAAATTGATAAAGCGAACTCTCTTGCAAGTTCGTATACAAGTCATGTCCGGAGTGTGAAGTAAGAGTATCGCCCCACTTGGTCACAGGTAAATTAAAGTCGCCAAAAATTACGGTATCTTGTGAGTTACTTATATCTGCAATTTGTTCGTAAATTTCTTGGTCAGTTTGCACTGATTGAGCTGGAGGTCTGTATATTAACGCAAGTATTATTTTTGTACCTTTATTATTCTTTATTAGCACAAACGATGTGTTGATGTTCACAATTTGAGGTTTTGACAAGAGGGTAGGGTTAAGACTTTCTTTGATATAAAGTAAAACGCCACCTCCATTTCGATTTATTTGGCTTTTCTCAAACATTACATAACCGGGAAGTGAATACTCTGCTAAAAAGTCTCTATCTACTGTATTGAGCCAAGATTCTGTTGTGCCAATCACATCATCATTTTCTGTAAACACTAGCTCCTCTAAATCTGAAAATTTATTGCGTATGCTACGAGCGTTTGCATAGAAAACCTTTAAATTTGTTATTTTAGAACTCACGGAATGCTCTTTAATAATATTGTTGGTTCTTGTTGGATCTACATGTATGTTCATGGCTGTCCTCGGTCCTCGCTGTCTTCGGTCCTTATCGATGGTGGTCCTCGGTTGCCTCTGTTTTTTGCTTGGCGTTGGATGATTTATGTCACTGCTGCTTCTTCTCGGATGGCGTTTTTTGATCCATGGCTGCGGACTGCTTCGTGTAGGAGATGACCCATGCATGCTGAACCCACAGGGTTTAGATGAGTGCCATCCTTGCGGAACAGAGTAGGCTGGTTATAAAAACTATCCCAGAGGTTGATGAATTCAACTTCTTCCTTCAGACACAAATATTTTAGTCGGCTATTTGTGCTGAAGGCCTTGTCATAGAATTGTTGTGTGGTGGGGGTTGGGGGGGGGGGGCACAATCGGCCTGATACTACTTTGTGCGCACCACAGGAGGTTCCGTGGGCCGTAGCTTCCCGGCTGCCGGTGGAGCATTTTTGTAATGTGAAGGAATATGTATGCACAATGCAAGCATAAAATTTTATTATAGAAGGGTCTAGAGAAAATACTATCTTCCAATCATTGTTTATTAGAAGTTTAGCAGTAAACCACTGTGTGGAAAAATTACATCAATATTGGGTAATAACAAATATAACTGAAACCCAATAATATTTTAAAATAAAACCGAAAATAATGGATTTTACCTGCAATCAACGTCAACACGTCAACAAGAAAAACGTTCCAAGCATTGGAGAATCCAAAGAATATGATGATAAATGAAGCACAGCAAACGTTCCGAGCATTGGAGAATCCAAAGAATATGATGATAAATGAAGCACAGCAAACGTTCCGAGCATTGGAGAATCCAAAGAATATGATGATAAATGAAGCACAGCAAACGTTCCGAGCATTGGAGAATCCAAAGAATATGATGATAAATGAAGCACAGCAAACGTTCCGAGCATTGGAGAATCCAAAGAATATGATGATAAATGAAGCACAGCACACGTTCCGAGCATTGGAGAATCCAAAGAATATGATGATAAATGAAGCACAGCACAACGTTCCGAGCATTGGAGAATCCAAAGAATATGATGATAAATGAAGCACAGCAAACGTTCCGAGCATTGGAGAATCCAAAGAATATGATGATAAATGAAGCACAGCAAACGTTCCGAGCATTGGAGAATCCAAAGAATATGATGATAAATGAAGCACAGCAAACGTTCCGAGCATTGGAGAATCCAAAGAATATGATGATAAATGAAGCACAGCAAACGTTCCGAGCATTGGAGAATCCAAAGAATATGATGATAAATGAAGCACAGCAAACGTTCCGAGCATTGGAGAATCCAAAGAATATGATGATAAATGAAGCACAGCAAAATTGTCATCATGGCTTTTGTTGGTTGCTCTTTTGGATATCCGGTCCGATCTTGTCAATAATGATGATGACAAAGTTCACCTAGAAAAGTGGGGGACAAAAGATTCTCTGTCCTCTAGCCTTTTTTTAATTACAGAGGTTAGGGTTGAGGATTTGTGGCCTACCTATTTGGAACAGGATATACAATGTTCACTTGGTAAGGCCGCATTCTAAAGCCTCAGTCACACTAACAGTTTAACAGGAAATTGTAGCGTCTGGAATCCGCTTCAACTTATAACATACTGTAACATTTTGAGGTACAAAATAGCGTCAGAGTAAAATGGAAAATTATCCGATGACTAACTTTATTTCACCATTCTTTTGATTTTGACACTGCAACTACGAGGATATTCGCAACTTATTGTTAGCGAGACGTTGACTTGTAGTGCCTCAGTTGAGCGGTAGGATGAGGTAACCAGTGAAGGACGTGTATGCCTCCCTGCCCGGGTGCTCGTACATGATGCCGTCCTCCAGCTGAAGGTGCACAATGTCCCCAGAATGTAGAGGCAGCATCACAGAGTTGGAAGCCTGCTGGTAGTCTCCGCGGCTCCCGTAGGCTGTCACTTGGTACTGGTTGTTAAACATAAGCTGCAGTCTGTAAAAAGTAATGGTAAATTGAAGCATTCCATAAATCTGTAATAAGAGAGAACATTTAGATAACAGTACCATAATAAAGTTCATGTAATAGGCCTGCTGGTAGTATCCGCCGCTCCTGTAGGCCGTCACTAGGTAATGATCATTGCTATCAATTGTAGCCAGTAGTAAACAAGATTTTTGGAGGCTTAAACAAATACCCAATAGGAATAACTATTTTAACAGCACTACTGCATTACAACTCGAGCTTCGGATCATGACAGAGATGGAATTATTGTTACGCATCAGTTGTAATCTGTAGTGATATACTATTACCTTCAAGTCAAGCAGTATCGTGGCAGAAAGGCTAATGTTTAGGATACGGTAAACACAATTATCCCGCTTGTTCATACACCTGGTGTACGGTGGCGCTAATAAGTTATGTCTCGGCTGTCATTACGTTTGGCTCACTCTGTGCTGTATTAATGTCTGTCAGATGTTGAATAGGGTGGATAAGTGTATGATAATGTTTGAATATCTCGCTCGAAAAAATAAATAAATCAAGTTTTAGATATGGCCGATCCCAATTATTGATCAAAATATACTTAGTGCCGAGACATCACTTATTAGGCCGACTGTACATTTCCTGCAAACATAATAATATAACTTTTTCTTGTTTTCTTCCCCTTTCATAGTCTTAAACACTGCCCTCATTTGTCCTGTAATAAAGATGAACCCTTATTCAATCTCTTTCTGCCAACTTAATCTTATGGTGGCATACTTAGGGTGGTGTCACACAACCTCTTTTTCCGTCAATTTTTACGGGCAATTGCGGTCTGGTATCCTCTGAATTTAAGTTATATATTATTTCAGTCTTTATGTATCATATAAATTCAGTCTAGTTGTCGATCCCAATGCAAAAATACCAAAATTTAGTACAAGAAAAAACTTGCTTATCGAAAATTGATGGAAAAAGCGTTCGAGTGACATCGGCTTTATAGTTTTATGCATATTATTATAATGATCAATCTATCAGAACTCACGTGAAGTCCCCATTCTGTGCGGAGACCCCGTGGAATGAGAAGTAGTAGATGCCGGAACAAGGAGCCTCGAAGTCACTGAAGGTGGGCGACCAGCCACCCAGATTCACCACAATATCCTGCAATATAAATAGATTAATGATAATCTGTTATAGTAAAGGGGGTGGGGTGGGGGGGCGTATTTACTGTATTTCCTCATTTATGTTTATATTATATTTATATATTTCCTCCCTAGACCTACATCAAGCTCTAAAAATACACCTCCCCAAGACCCTCCTTCAAGATAATTTTCAAAATTTTCCTCTTGAAATACAGGCTCGCTATCGCTTGCCAAAAAAATATCGACACCTAAATGACACAAAAAGTCTTAATATTGACAAAGAAATAAAGTGAAAAGTCTTAAAATAGCCAAAGTAATTTAAATTTAAATTTAAATTTAAATAGTTTATTGAGCCCAAGAACATTATAATACAAAGTAATATTATCTTAGTACAGTACATAATTGGCTGTGCCTTATTGAGAGTTGCCTCTCTTATAAAGACACCTGAATTAGTTAAACCCGAATAATAGGATAGTCCCATTATTTGACATTAGACAATGTAAACAGTATACCTGGCAATTACATAATAGTGATATTTTATATACACATTTATATACTTTGTTTCAATGGGCCCAACGTCATAAAATCTGAAAAAATGTCAAGAATTTTGTCCTACTTATTTGGAAGAGGGTATAACATAACACCTGCTATAGTCTGTTCATTCTAGGTTGGGCAGAAATCCTAACCTCTAACCTCTGTAACTCAAAAAGGGCTAGAGAAAATGAGCTGTACATTTCCTCATCTACTCCCTGGCTGACTTTTCCCAAATGGTAGGAATAATAGCTCGATTACACTAGTCCATTTTTAAGTTATCGATGTTAGTGATAACGAGTTTTGGCCTAATTATAATGAATAGACCATAGTAACTAAATATAATGAATAGACTATAGTAACTAAATATAATGAATAGACTATAGTAACTAAATATAATGAATAGACTATAATACCTAAATATAATGAATAGACTATAGTAACTAAATATAATGAATAGACTATAGTAACTAAATATAATGAATAGACTATAGTAACTAAATATAATGAATAGACTATAGTAACTAAATATAATGAATAGACTATAGTAACTAAATATAATGAATAGACTATAGTAACTAAATATAATGAATAGACTATAGTAACTAAATATAATGAATAGACTATAGTAACTAAATATAATGAATAGACTATAGTAAACTAAATATAATGAATAGACTAAAGTAACTAAATATAATGAATAGACTATAGTAACTAAATATAATGAATAGACTATAGTAACTAAATATAATGAATAGACTATAGTAACTAAATATAATGAATAGACTATAGTAACTAAATATAATGAATAGACTATAGTAACTAAATATAATGAATAGACTATAGTAACTAAATATAATGAATAGACTATAGTAACTAAATATAATGAATAGACTATAGTAACTAAATATAATGAATAGACTATAGTAACTAAATATAATGAATAGACTATAGTAACTAAATATAATGAATAGACTATAGTAACTAAATATAATGAATAGACTATAGTAACTAAATATAATGAATAGACTATAGTAACTAAATATAATGAATAGACTATAGTAACTAAATATAATGAATAGACTATAGTAACTAAATATAATGAATAGACTATAGTAACTAAATATAATGAATAGACTATAGTAACTAAATATAATGAATAGACTATAGTAACTAAATATAATGAATAGACTATAGTAACTAAATATAATGAATAGACTATAGTAACTAAATATAATGAATAGACTATAGTAACTAAATATAATGAATAGACTATAGTAACTAAATATAATGAATAGACTATAGTAACTAAATATAATGAATAGACTATAGTAACTAAATATAATGAATAGACTATAGTAACTAAATATAATGAATAGACTATAGTAACTAAATATAATGAATAGACTATAGTAACTAAATATAATGAATAGACTATAGTAACTAAATATAATGAATAGACTATAGTAACTAAATATAATGAATAGACTATAGTAACTAAATATAATGAATAGACTATAGTAACTAAATATAATGAATAGACTATAGTAACTAAATATAATGAATAGACTATAGTAACTAAATATAATGAATAGACTATAGTAACTAAATATAATGAATAGACTATAGTAACTAAATATAATGAATAGACTATAGTAACTAAATAATGAATAGACTATAGTAACTAAATATAATGAATAGACTATAGTAACTAAATATAATGAATAGACTATAGTAACTAAATATAATGAATAGACTATAGTAACTAAATATAATGAATAGACTATAGTAACTAAATATAATGAATAGACTATAGTAACTAAATATAATGAATAGACTATAGTAACTAAATATAATGAATAGACTATAGTAACTAAATATAATGAATAGACTATAGTAACTAAATATAATGAATAGACTATAGTAACTAAATATAATGAATAGACTATAGTAACTAAATATAATGAATAGACTATAGTAACTAAATATAATGAATAGACCATAGTAACTAATTATAATGAATATACCATAGTAACTAAATATAATGAATAGACTATAGTAACTAAATATAATGAATAGACTATAGTAACTAAATATAATGAATAGACTATAGTAACTAAATATAATGAATAGACTATAGTAACTAAATATAATGAATAGACTATAGTAACTAAATATAATGAATAGACTATAGTAACTAAATATAATGAATAGACTATAGTAACTAAATATAATGAATATACTATAGTAACTAAATATAATGAATAGACTATAGTAACTAAATATAATGAATAGACTATAGTAACTAAATATAATGAATAGACTATAGTAACTAAATATAATGAATAGACTATAGTAACTAAATATAATGAATAGACTATAGTAACTAAATATAATGAATAGACTATAGTAACTAAATATAATGAATAGACTATAGTAACTAAATATAATGAAGAGACTATAGTAACTAAATATAATGAATAGACTATAGTAACTAAATATAATGAATAGACTATAGTAACTAAATATAATGAATAGACTATAGTAACTAAATATAATGAATAGACTATAGTAACTAAATATAATGAATAGACTATAGTAACTAAATATAATGAATAGACTATAGTAACTAAATATAATGAATAGACTATAGTAACTAAATATAATGAATAGACTATAGTAACTAAATATAATGAATAGACTATAGTAACTAAATATAATGAATAGACTATAGTAACTAATTATAATGAATAGACCATAGTAACTAAATATAATGAATAGACTATAGTAACTAAATATAATGAATAGACTATAGTAACTAAATATAATGAATAGACTATAGTAACTAAATATAATGAATAGACTATAGTAACTAAATATAATGAATAGACTATAGTAACTAATTATAATGAATAGACTATAGTAACTAAATATAATGAATAGACTATAGTAACTAAATATAATGAATAGACTATAGTAACTAAATATAATGAATAGACTATAGTAACTAAATATAATGAATAGACTATAGTAACTAATATAATGAATAGACTATAGTAACTAAATATAATGAATAGACTATAGTAACTAAATATAATGAATAGACCATAGTAACTAAATATAATGAATAGACTATAGTAACTAAATATAATGAAAAGACTATAGTAACTAAATATAATGAATAGACTATAGTAACTAAATATAATGAATAGACTATAGTAACTAAATATAATGAATAGACTATAGTAACTAAATATAATGAAGAGACTATAGTAACTAAATATAATGAATAGACTATTGTAACTAAATATAATGAATAGACTATAGTAGACTATAGACTATAGTCTCCACCACATCCAACAAACCATGCAATTAACAACCCAACCAATTAAACCAGCTGATCAAGGCACCTTCGGTTTTGGTATTACGAACACCCACATCTGTCTCATAAACAGAGGGTTATTACAAACACTTGTAATATGGCAAGTCCCCAGCCACAGCCGCCCAGACGACCATCACAGAGAGAGGACGCACACCTACCCCTTTCACCCACCCGAGGAGGGAGACCCCTACCCCTGCGGAGGTATACCTGACCCCTGTTTTGACTTCCGGGTCATTGCCAGGTAGCACAGGAATTCTTCCTATCAATGAACTAACCATGTATGACTAACACCCTTACTAACCTCTATTAACCCACAATAACCCATTAACCTTTCTTGCATACTCCGAACTTCAGATATACCATAGAATGAAGACTGAGCAATCTAAGAGAGACGCTCCTATCAAAGATGTCCCAAACCTCCTCGCAAAGTAGATCCAGTCTCTCTCCCCTAAATACTTCCAGTATAGCCAAAATAGGACCTCTTACTAAGGCTCAGTTATATCACATTATGAAGGCTCCATACAGCCATGTGCCACAACAGTAATCACCACCTTACCTAGTTCCCGTATCAATTGAGAGCTCAAATAAGTCCATCAAAACTCGAGATCCCTATTGCCTACAGGGTCCAAAACCGAACCTATAAACCAAGCTCCAGCCCTGAGTAAAATCAGTTGAAAGATAGACACCAACCAGTGGTTGGTCCCTTGAGTTGACCTCTAGCTCTATCATTGTTTGTTCCTGAGAATTGAGTTCCAGAGCCGACAGACTCCGTGGCAGATTTAGATAGAAGGATCTGTCCACGTAAAAGAAATCTACGTGCACCTTATAACCTTCATACAGACCGGGAAGCTGAGCGATCGACGTGAAATGCGCTTGGCGTTAATTCCGATCCAGATTGACAGGAAGATCCTATTATCTGTGATTCAGGTCTAGAAACCAGAGGGTATATAAGAGTGTAACCAGCAACGATCGCCAAGAGATCCGTCTTGAGAACTTTCTACATATGGACCATCTGGACGGCCGCGGAACCAGTCGTTAGCCCCCAACATCACAGACGCAAGATAACCAGGACCAGACCAATCAAATACTACCCAAGATTCACTCTATCAGTGCTACAGTGTTACAGTGCTATTTAGAGACTCACTTATTAATATTTCTATGAAGTGGCTATATCTTTGCCCCAGTATAATTCATATATAACCATTCCATTAGGAAGTGCTAAGCGTATCAGTGTTTATTAATTAACAGGCGATATTAACTCTTGTAATTACTCATATATCCAGATATTATTACACAGCAGTGAAACCCTAGTGATATCTGATGTTCGCCCACTGATTTGCGTTCTATGTGTTTCTGATATAAGAATATAAAACTTAGATCAGTACCCCCCTGAGGTTACTAGAATTCCCGTGCTCTAAAATACGCGTGTCTAATCTAGTCTGTGAACTACTACTTGTGCACCAGAGCTACCAGTGATAAATCTAATAGTGAATATGAATCTATAAGTAACATTTATGGTCTCCAGTATAATTTATAAACTTGTGAATAAAGCCAGTGATCAGAAGATTAATACCTGAATGTTGGAAGTGGGAGACTAGGCTCCATCCAGATCCACTTAATGCTAGTGTTGTTCAATTCTATCATTTGTCTTGTACGAGTATTCATATCTTCTTATGCTTCATATTAATCATCATCAAGAAAACTACAGAAGTGTGTACATCAATAAACGTGATCGTGTGTCTTGTTACCGTGTGTTTATTTTGTGTTCTCTATTCCTCATACCTTGTTTTGTGCATGCAGCCTTCTATACCCAGTCAGTTAGAACTCACATTACCCAAATTATTCCTGTAGAAAAACAGGGCATAACATTGGTGGCAGCGGTGGTTCTTGATTCGGATAAAAGGTTGCATTACATTGCAAGTTTGGAACAGCCAGAACACGATAACATCATGGCGCACCGTTCTCACATCCCCATCCCACATTATGATTGGGAGACTTACGAGATCGAAACGTTTATGAACATAGTGAAACCCGTACCTGACCTAGTTTATACCACGGACGCAGAAAAGAGAGCCGTGACATTAACGCACCTGGGAAAAGCCGTTTCCCTGGTTGCCTACCAAGTGCACCCTGCTCTCACATGGGACGAATTTCGCCCAATAGTGATAGAGGCCATTAAGCCTTCGTTGGGCGTTTTCGTGGCCCACACCCGTCTCCAAGACACTAAATTCAAAGGCGATCTAGATGCCACAGTGAATAAGATCGTACAACATATCAAATGTCTTTCCCCATATTGACCAGAATCCAGCAAGAACAGCAGATTCTGGTCAACCTTGTATCAATATTGCCCTCAGCAGTAAAGGATAATTTCCGTGTGCACGATTTCGTCGGATATCGAAAAGATCTCATCACGATCCGACGTATTTTGGCCGTGCACACAGAAACACCCACCCAAATCGCTGTAATCAAGAGGTTCCCCACACACCCGCAGCACCTCGACAACCAAAACCCCAAGGCTCAAACCTTCAACTCCAAGAATGCCTACCCATTCCTCATCCTTCCACAACAAACCTACCTACCCTTCCGGCAAGCCCCAACTCAGTAGGCCCCGGTTCCAACCTACCCAGCCACGCAGAATCTTCAACCGGAACAAAACCTACAACACCTACCAAAGTAAGAACCCTACATTAGTGATTATCAACCCCTATGATTTCCCTGCCTGTAGTGCTAAGTGTGCCCTCCATCAAATTTGTGACTCTGCCAAACCTCGCCCCTTTACTCCTCGCATTTCTGTAAATGAAGAGGAGTGGGGACAAGAGGAAGAAATGGAGGAAATGCACACCGAAGACATAGCCCATATCATGACCTCAGACGATACCGAGGAAACCCTGGAGGAGGTAGATACCGACCCCCAGGATTTTTAAAGTATCCCCCGCCCACGATGGCCTCGGCGGGGGACGACATAACTGATCGCACTGCCCCCATTTACTACATGGCCAAAATCAAGGACATTCCTGTCCGCTTGTTAATCGACACGGGAGCTGCTAAGTCATGTTTGTTCAAGTCTTATTATGATCAACACCACCGACACTTTGCCCCTGTCAGTAACTACTCCTGCCCCCCATGCCCGTTGTTATCACCCATTCACAGTATTTTCCTCCCACTGTAAACATTACGATGGTTTCCTTGGACTTGACCTCCTTCAAAAACTCCAGGCCCAGGTTGACTGCGGCCAGAGGCTGATCTCATTAAAAAAAAAAAATCCAACCCAAAGCCTCTGACAAACCCATCACGCAGAAACCAGTTCACAAAAAGAAAAAACACCTCCACCCTCAACAAACTCTGAGTCAAGATTACTAAGTTGCAGCTAGCACTAAGGTAACTCCTAAACCCCTCCCTTGCCCCGAGTTCTCTTAACCCTTCTTTAGCGGCTCACCACTTAAGTCGTATTTAATAAATCTGGACTAACTAGCGGCGCTCGACATAACTCGAGTGGCAATTTCAGCACGTAATGTTGCTGAGAGAGAGAGACAAGTGGTGGCAGGAGACTAGCGAGCGTATGACTGCTCCAGACCACCGCGGTGGACCTACTGACACGAATCTCAGCTCCCTCCTCCCTCTCTCACTCGCTACATACTCAATTATATGGGGAAAGTACCGAATTACCTGCTTTTTGCACTCGCGTTGCACGGTTTTTGCAAGAAAACTATCCATCATACAAGGATCGTTATGGTGTCATTCGAAAGCTCTGTTCATGCCCTTTCAGGGATAGATACTTGTTTTACGTTCTGGGTCTTATTTAGGCATGAAAATGATCACGTAAACAGCCCTATTTTGGCTAAAAACACCCCGCTAGGCAGTACACATAAATAAACTCATAGGCCGCTAATCTAGGGTTAAAATATCACTCATTCCGTTGAAAAAATGCCTCAGCAAACGAAAGAAGACAAGTCCAAGCAACTCAATGATGTAAACCCCCCCATTTCTCCTAACTCTGTCCAGGATCAATCCTCCCATGTTTCCAGGAGAGACTCTTATGTATGTAAAAAACATTCTACCAAATATTTATGTACACATGTTTCCAGGGAAAATGCCGACCTATGTACCCAACAATGTTTTCCCCATGCCCCCAGAAATGCTCAGCTATTCCAACACCAACAAAATTTCCCTTGTGACAGCTTTCCGTCAGTAGCTCCCTTCCACCCCCACACAATTCACACCCCTAAAAATTCAAAACCCCACACTTGACTCGCCCTCTCATGACGACAAACCCACCAATCCCAGATAAACTCCAAACAAACCGTCACTGCCACCGACAAAACTCCCCAAATTCGTCCTTTTAACAACCACAAATCAGTACATCAGTCCTCCACCAATAACCCATGTTCTATGCCTAACTCTTCCCCCACCAACCCTCCACAGTCCCACCAAATTCCGTTTTCTAAATCACTCACACCTCACCACTCTGATCCTCCCACACGCGCCGTTAATCCCCCCCTCACGCGTGACCCCCACCAAAGTGATTCCCCCCCCCTCATGCGTACCGAGCACCTGCTCACCAGTCGGTCCCCCACCATCATTAGCCCAGCTGTAGTTCAAGATAAATGTCAAATTCCCCCCCGCCATCAAAAATGGGTTAACCTTCGACCCATACCCAAACTCACATGATATTTTCCCCCACTACCACGTCCACCGACCCCAATCGTTGCCTCCTACAACCCGCCATCATTTCCGCTCGCATAAACCACATTCTAGTGGCCAATATCTCTGAAGAATCCCTGACATTACCAAAAGGCCTCATCATAGGAGACCTCGAAACATTTGATGACCTCCCCATAGATTCCGATGAAATCCCTACCAGTCTCAAATTACCCCCTCTCCCTGACACATTATCCGACCACCAAAAACACAGCACGTACGAACTATTGCTAGAGTTAAGTGACGTATTTGCCCAACAACCCACTGAAATAGGACAGACCGATGTTGAACAACACATTATTAACACCACAGGCCCCCCCATAAGGCAACCATCCCGTAGAAAAAATCCCATACAACGCCAGGAAGAGGAACGCCAAGTCCAAGAGATGTTAGAGGCCGGAATTGCTACCCCGTCCATCAGCCCCTGCTCTTCCCCTGTTGTCCTAGTAAAAAAGAAAGATGGGTCAACCCGTTTTTGTGTAGATTACAGGAGATTGAATGACATAACCATTAAGGACGCTACGCCATTACCCAGGATAGATGATTCCCTTGACTCCCTATACGGATCCAGATGGTTCACTACCCTCGACTTGCAAGCAGGGTATTGGCAAGTGCCCATCAAGGCAGAGGACCAAGAAAAAACAGCATTCTCCACTAGTGGTGGCCACCACTACGAATTTAACGTCCTACCTTTTGGCCTCTGCAACGGACCCGCCACTTTCTCCCGTTTGATGGAAGCGGTATTACATGGCCTTACCTGGGAAACCTGCCTAGCGTATCTAGACGATATCATTGTATACTCACAAACCTGGGAAGAACACCTCCTCAGGTTGAAACAAGTTCTTCAAAGAATCCGAGCCGCCGGGCTGAAATTGAAACCCTCAAAATGCGAGATTCCACGAAATAAGGTAGATTTCCTCGGCCACGTAATATCTGAACATGTCATTGCAACAGACCCCAAGAAACTTTAAGCCATACAAAACCAACCCCCACCCACCACCGTTAAAGGAGTACGTTCTTTTCTAGGTTTAGCCACATACTACAGACGTTTCGTCCCACACTTTGCCGCAATAGCCAGACCCCTCCACCAACTCACCCACAAGGACATCACATTCACCTGGACACCTGAAAGAGACCTCGCTTTTAACACTTTGAAACAAAAGCTGATCCAATCCCCTATTGTCACTTTCCCTGATTACCATAAACCTTTCCGTCTTTATACCGACGTATCTCTGTACGCCATTGGTGCAGGTTTAGCTCAAGTAAGAGACGGAGAGGAACATGTGATAGCGTATGCCAGCTCCACACTCAACCAAGCCCAACAGAATTATGCAGCCACCAAGAGAGAGTGCCTAGGGATCATTTGGGCACTCAACCACTTCAGGTAATTTGTGTTGGGCGCGAAACTAGATATAATAACCGACCATCAATCTTTGCAATGGTTGCGTAGGTGCGAAACCAACTCAGCCATCTTGGTACGCTGGAGGGAGACACTAGAGGACTACGATTTTACAATACAGTATCGTCCAGGTAAACTTCACACCAATGCAGACGCCCTGTCACGTTTGCCAGTACCGAAAGACCCCCCCACCAACCTAGCCGCCTTACAAAACACTGAGCTCTTACATACCCCCATCAACCAACATAATTCCCCCCCAGCCCCCTCACTAATTCAATCTTGGGAAACAAGGATCAGACCACCCTGGATACCATTAAATATCTTCAAGAAACTGACTCGCTGGGGAGATCAACTTGCCACAGAATCCGGTCACATAGTCCTAGACCCCACCATTGCCCACGACTACATGATTGCCATCCACGAGGGAAACGGCATACACCTTGGACAAAAGAAGATGTTAAAAATCTTCGCGGATCAGTACTGGACCCCCAACCCCTCCAAGATTGCACAACGCGTGACAGAATCCTGCAAACCTTGTTTATTGGGGAAGGATAGATCACACACCCCAGGCCCAGCTGGTACCATTTCTGCCAACAAACCGTTCCAAGTCCTATCCCTCGACATCATGGGCCCGTTTCCTTCTTACGCTGGCAACCGCTATATCGTCACATTTGTTGACGTATATTCACAAATTTTAATAGCCTGCCCAGTTAAAGACCACACAGCCACCACCGTCGCCGCACTGCTTGCCACAGAAGTGTTCCCTATATTCGGCCTTCCCCTTGCTCTTCTATCCGACAATGCCCCCGAATTTAGTGGACACGTTTGGCACCAGTTCACCCAACAATGCGGTATTAAGATCAAACACTCATCCCCGTACTGGCCTCAAGGAAATGCTATATGCGAACGCAGCCATCGCACCATCAACAACCAGTTACGTACCAAAATGATTGCTCTTAACACCTCAGACTGGCCATCACAGATAAAAATGATACAATGGGGCATGAACACCTGTCCCCGAGAAGACGGTATTTCACCTCATGAACGTGTTTACGGCGTAACCCCCCTGTTACTGCCGTTCCACCATCACGCTCACCTCCCCTCCAACACCTCCACAATTGACCCATTGCAACATCTGCAAAACACCCTCCATACCGCCCAAACCTGTCAAGACACCAAAAATGATAACCCCGATGATAAAAACCATTTCGCCATCCATGACACCGTAATGGTAGCCAACCTCCCTGTCACCAACAAATTAGGCCCTCGCTATGTCGGACCCTACACCATCATCAAAGTCCCAAATGCCTATCAAATCATCATTGATTATCACGGCGTGACTCGCACGTTCAGAAATAGATTCGTCCGAGCATTTAAACCTCTAAATCCACAAGACATTACCCCATCCCACACGTCCGACCCTGAATTGAACACCCCTACTACCCCTCCCACTCAGGCTATGAATGTTCCCCTACAAACCCCTAATGGCCTAAACCCTCCAGCACAGAACCTGCCGATCATTCCTCAACATACCCCCCAAACTAACCTCCACAAACCCCAAGCCCCCACTATCACACCTTCCTCCACCATGACCAATTCCTTCACTTCTGATAGTCAAGTACCTCCCCAAAATATCAAAGTACGAAAACCTCCACCCACAACCCCGACCACAACAGAAACCCTCCCGTCTAGCCCTAAAGTACCTCCACCAGGCACCACAGTAAGAAAACCACCACCCCCACCTAAAACCAAGTACACACCCAACTGCACCACACAATCTACCCCCGTCACCTCACGCTACAACTTACGCCCATGACTGAAATCCTTTAAACCCTCCAGAAAACACACCCTGATAACAAAGTTCCGTAGAGCTGCCAGACCACTATCCTCCTCCTCCTCTTCTTCTTCGTCGAATTCTCCTCCACAAAGGGAAAGAAGACGAATAATCACTAGCAAACACCATCACCCCTCTAACTATATTCCAAAAATAACCACCCCCACCCTCCCACGAGAGCAAATATCTTCCCCTTCAACCTCATCCTCTCTCAACTCCCACCTCATCACCCCGAATGACCTTCTAGATCTGCCCCCCTCCCCCCCCCACCAAACTCCCACAAAATCACCTATTTCCACCACCATCAAATCACCAACCCCACCAAAGAACGCACCCAACACACTTTCCTACCCCCAACCCTCCAAATTAAACCTCCACTCACTACCCCTTCGTCTAGCCCCCCCCCCCCCCCCCCGCATCCACCCCTTTCCCCTCCACTATCCCTGCGACCCCACCCACGCATCAACCAACCTCATCATCTCATAAAACCCCCAACCAAGCTCCCCCTAAAGACTACCCTATGCCAACGACCAACCCCTCCTCACCCACCACGCCTACCACACAAATAACTCCCAACCAAAGCCCCTCCTAAATGACGTACCCGACCTCCACACCCCCACTTAAATCCCCCCACAAAGTCACCCCTCCGAGAACCCCCATCAATACCCCCACCCAATCCTCTCCCATTCCTCCTACCACCCTCACTCGACAAAAACCTCCACACGCATCTACCTCTCGAATAACCCCCTACATCACCCCCACTAAATGCCCTCCACCTGTAAAGCGTTCTTCCCCTCAATATAAAACATCGTCGAGCGACTCAAGTCCCACTACAAAAATCTACCTTCCCACCAGAACCTCCAAAGGTAGAATCATCAACAGACCCATCAGATTTGAAGACAGTTATGTAAAAACAAAACCCCTTTCTTCCACTAAAAGCCCAAGCCACACAACACACACACACCCTCTTTCTCACACACCTCCATCACGCACCTTACCTAAACCAATATTGCACATTGCCTCCATATATTTTCCCAGCCTGCAACACCACCCAAGACAACCCCAAAAACCCCAGACTCATATCCCCCCTTCACCCCCAGCTCCGCCTTCACGCGTTAATCCCTCCCCTTCAGTTGTTAACCCCTTCACCACACTGAAGAGGCCTCCTGTCAGTCCCACACACCTCACTCAATACCTGACCTCCACCATGAACACATCCACACCATTCGTCGCTCCCGTCCCTACCCCCACTGAGGACGAATACACACCGTTCATAAGACATATTAAATTAAAAACGTCCACAGGACGCTTAGCCCGTCTACAACGGCTACATCAAGCCCGGGCAGCCACCCTCCACAACACCGAAGACACATTCCTACAGGTCTACATTGACCTGCACAAGAAACCTGACCCTCGCTCTCTTGCCTGGTGGGACCTTCTACACACCCTCCAAATCGTTGTCTAGCAAACCTCTGCAGGAAGGAGAACGTGGGATTCGTCGACACCTGGGACAATTTCTACTACGATGACTATTTGTTTTCGGACGATGGAGTTCATCTGAACCAGGTGGGAGCAGCACGTTTTGGGCGTCTTCTCAACGATGCGGTGAAGGATTTTCGGAGAAGAAATCGACTCAGCACAGGACAACCAGGAAGGAGGACCGAAGACAGCGAGGACGGCAACCTACAAAGGAATTAAATAGTAATCCGTCAAGAACCGCGAATTTGGATAAAGCTCCACCAAATTCAAAACCGCCAGGGATAACGACCGAGGACCGAGGACAGCCATTAATGTAAATGTAGATCCGACTAGAACCAAAAATTCGATGAAAGAACGTTCTGTGAGTTCTAAAACTGCAACTTTAAAGGTTTTCTATGCAAACGCTCGTAGCATACGCAATAAATTTTCAGATTTAGAGGAACTAGTGTTTACAGAAAATTATGATGTGATTGGCATAACAGAATCTTGGCTCAATACAGAAGATAGAGACTTTTTAGCAGAGTATTCACTTCCCGGTTATGTAATGTTTGAGAACAGCCGAATAAATAAAAATGGAGGTGGCGTTTTATTTTATATCAAAGAAAGTCTTAACCCAACCCTCGTGTCAAAACCTCAAATTGTGAACGTCGACACATCTTTTGTGCTAATAAAGAATAATAAAGGTACAAAAATAATACTTGCATTAATATACAGACCTCCAGTTCAATCAGTGCAAACTGACCGAGAAATATACGAACAAATTGCAGGTGTAAGTAACTCACAAGATAACGTAATTTTTGGCGACTTTAATTTACCTGTGACCAAGTGGGGCGATACTCTTACTTCACACTCCGGACATGACTTGTATACGAACTTGCAAGAGAGTTCGCTTTATCAATTTGTTCGAACGCCGACCCGTGGTAATATAGTTCTTGACATTGTACTTGCAACAAAAGAAGAATTGATAGAGAATTTGAATGTTGGTGATGAATTCAGTAACAGCGACCATCGTACGATAACTTTCACTTTAAACTAGTAACGAACCAAATAGTAGCATCGAAAAAGTCCCTAATTTCAATTAAGCAAACTTCCATAAACTTAGAGCTATGTTTAAAGAAACTGACTGGAGCTTTTTAATTAACAATAACGACATAAATACATCTTGGAAGTTATTCGAAACCACTTACCTAAAAGCAGTGCAAGACTGCATACCATCGAAAATACGGCGTCCAGGCCATAATAATAAGCCCAAATGGTGGAATAAAGATATTTCAAACTGCCTGCTTGCTAAAAAATTTGCTAATGATAGATTAAAATCCTCACAAAATGACGAAGAACGGGTGAAATTTGTAGAGCTACGACGCAAAGCCAAAAAGTTAATTAAGCAAAGTAAAAAGACCTTAGAGTTACATATTGCGAATCAAAGTAAAACAAACCCGAAAGAATTCTATAGTTATATCAGAAAGAAAAAAGTAGTTACTTCAACTGTTGGACCGTTAGTCGATGAAAATGGAGAATACACCAAAGACGAAGTACAAATGAGTAATGCCCTCAATACCTTCTTTGCATCAGTTTTTACAACAGAAGACCTCAGTGATATCCCTACACCATCGCCGATTCAGATTGATAATTCAGATGTTCTAAGCAATATCACTGTTACAGAGAGAGAAGTATTGAATTGTTTAGATAAACTCAAGGTAAATAAAATGCCAGGACCTGATACAATCTCGCCTAGAGTTCTAAAGGAAGCTAAGGATGAGCTCTCCAAACCACTGACATTACTATTCAATAAATCCTAGCAGTCTGGAACTATGTCTGATCAGTGGAAGATAGCCAACGTAACACCGATATTAAAAAAAGGCAGCAAATCCCTACCCAGTAACTATCGTCCAATTAGCTTAACCTCAGTTGTATGTAAAATGCTAGAAACGGTCATACGAGACAGACTCGTAAATCACTTAGAGGAAAATAACATACTTAAAGATACTCAACACGGCTTTCGTAAAAAACGTTCCTGTTTAACAAACCTCTTGGACTTCTTCCACGATATCCTCAACCTCTACGATGAGAGTAAAGCTGTAGATATTATATACCTTGATTTTCAAAAGGCCTTTGACAAAGTTCCCCACAAACGTTTACTGCTAAAACTAAAAGCGCATGGAATACAAGACGGTGTGTTGAAATGGATAGAAAATTGGCTCAGCAACAGAAAGCAAAGGGTAGTCATAAACGGGAAGGCATCTAAATGGACCAATGTAAGTAGCGGGGTACCCCAGGGATCGGTACTAGGACCAATTCTCTTTCTAATTTACATCAACGACATAGATGAGGGTCTCACCTGTACAATCTCAAAATTTGCTGACGATACAAAAATTGCAAATAGCGTACTCTCAAAAGAACAAGTTGACGATATGCAACACAATCTAGATAAATTGTCATGTTGGGCCCAAATTTGGCAAATGAGTTTCAATGCGGATAAATGTAAAGTACTACATGTCGGATACCTAAATGAGAAAGCAAACTATTCGATGAATGGCACTCAGCTTAAGAATGTAAACAGAGAAACCGATCTGGGAGTAACAATATCGAGTAACCTAAAACCGAGTCAACAATGTTCAGAAGTTGTTAAGAAGGCAAACAAAATAATTGGCTTTATAGGCAGGTCATTTGAGCATAAATCCAAAGAAGTTATCCTAACCCTTTACAATTCCTTAGTCCGCCCTCTTCTGGAATACTGCGTTCAATCCTGGTGCGCTTATTACCAAAAAGATATAAACAAGCTAGAACGAGTTCAACGTAGAGTTACCAAAATGATACCTAGCCTAAAGAACAAACCATACGAAGAGCGTCTTAGAGAATTAAATCTATTTCCTTTAACCCAGCGCAGATTAAGAGGTGATTTAATTCAAGTGTTCAAAATCATCAAAGGCATCGACAATATGAACTGTAGTAAGTACGTCACTATCGACCAATCTAATTACACGCGGGGAAACGGTTGCCAAATTATTGGAAAATCTTTTAACTCGCACGAATCTAAGAATTTCTTCTTCAATCGAGTTGTCAACTTGTGGAATGGGCTTCCCCGAAACGTTATAGACTGCATCACCGTTGATTCATTTAAACTCCGCCTAGACAAATATCTCTCATCAAACCCGCGACTGACTGCGTTTGTAAATGAATAACTTTATTTTTTCCCCCCCTCAGTTACTAACCCATCTGTCCTCTACTAACTTCCTAATCCTGCCACGGACATTAGTTCCAGGGCAGTAATTCCCTTTCCAATGTTCCCTTACCCACTCTAAACCACTGTTTGGACACTTGATCCTCAGTGTTTTGGAGGACAAGCAACCTAGAAGGGTCACTAGATCTGTTGTTGCTTGATTTCCTTTGTACTCCTTTGTACAAATGACCCACCATGACTATACTTCTCTTTACTTCACCGTTGAGGCTCGAGGACGAGCCTACAACGAAGGAGAGGGAAGTAAAATGCCCCAGAACGAGAAGCCCACCACGGAAGCCACGAGCGAGAACAACAAAAAAACGGGAACAGAAACACCCGAAGGAAAGGCCCACAGAACGAAAGGACTAGGTGACCAAGCCAACCAGTTCAGACAGGCCGAAGCCTGCAGGGCTAAGCAGCTCCAAACCACACCTGCCTATCGCTTCTAACCACTGACCCTTCTCCCACCTCGCGTATCCACTACCCCTCGTGTCCTACACCTCTTACCCGCCAGACTCTACCTACATGATGATGAACATGAATACACCTTAATTTAATACACCCATGCCCTGTCCCTAAGTTAAGATATCAATAACAACATACCCTAAAATACCTTGTCTTGCCAGACTAAGTTTCTGAAGACCAACCGCCCCCATAAATCTATGTATGTTCTTCCATCCAAGAAGTAATATGTTAACCCCTGTCTTGCCAGACTAAGTTTCTGAAGACCAACCGCCCCCATCAATCTATGTATGTTCTTCCATCCGAGAAGTAATATGTTAACCCCCTAAAATACCTTGTCTTGCCAGACTAAGTTTCTGAAGACCAACCGCCCCCATAAATCTATGTATGTTCTTCCATCCGAGAAGTAATATGTTATCACCCATGTCATAATTGATAAGAAACTATGAATCCCACGGGTACACCATTGTATATATAACCATTATTCCTGTAAGACCTAGACAGAGATAATGACTGAAGATGTTAGCAACCATGCAGTAACTCTAATTCTTACCCCAACCAGAGATTGTATAGATAACCCTCTTTTACCATTGTCTCGACGCATATCTACCATGAAACAATAACGAAGCTACCCCTACGAACTGACGCTTTCTTTGGTATATATTTCATAGAAAACGCAGTTCCCAGGGACAACTAGATCAGCAAGAAATCGTGTCGACTAATAGTGTCCATAACCCCTCGTATTGACGAGTAATAGTACACTATGTTTTTCTCTACTTTTATCCACAGTCAAGCACACACCTACAGCTAACCTCATCTTCCCCACAGTCCACATGATTCTATTATTTCCAGACTCATATACCACCACCTATTGCTCATCCCCCGGTAGCGTTTGATTACCCTACCTTCCCTGTCGGTAACCCCCAGTCTAAGATACCAACTGTAGCCTAATGCCACCCCTACGCCCAGAGACCTTAGGATCAAACTTCCACGTAGCTCCCATTAACCCTCTCCCTCTCGTTAACCCCCCACGCTCCTCAACTCCCTCCTAACCTAGCCTCTCCACCATACCCCCTGAATATCCTTAACTTTTCTGTTACAAACATTCTCAAACCTTTTGTATATATACTCCTATCCAGCCTACCTTCCCCCAGTAGGAAGGAACACCATTAGAACTTTACTAACCCTTTGCATGCCATCTATTCCCTCACAACCCATTCACAACCCTGTACCAAATGATCGTCAGTGCGAGAATAGCCGCCTCGCCAGTGACTAACTTCTATTGCCATACTTCCAGATAAATGTGGCAGAGTTAGCAACCCAGTCTCCACCACATCCAACAAACCATGCAATTAACAACCCAACCAATTAAACCAGCTGATCAAGGCACCTTCGGTTTTGGTATTACGAACACCCACATCTGTCTCATAAACAGAGGGTTATTACAAACACTTGTAATATGGCAAGCCCCCAGCCACAGCCGCCCAGACGACCATCACAGAGAGAGGATGCGCACCTACCCCTTTCACCCACCCGAGGAGGGAGATCCCTACCCCTGCGGAGGTATACCTGACCCCTGTTTTGACTTCCGGGTCATTGCCAGGTAGCACAGGAATTCTTCCTATCAATGAACTAACCATGTATGACTAACACCTTACTAACCTCTATTAACCCACAATAACCCATTAACCTTTCTTGCATACTCCGATAACCAAATTAGCACCTCAGCTATACCATAGAATGAAGACTGAGCAATCTAAGAGAGACGCTCCTATCAAAGATGTCCCAAACCTCCTCGCAAAGTAGATCCAGTCTCTCTCCCCTAAATACTTCCAGTATAGCCAAAATAGTACCTCTTACTAAGGCTCAGTTATATCACATTATGAAGGCTCCATACATCCATGTGCCACAACAGTAATCACCACCTTACCTAGTTCCCGTATCAATTGAGAGCTCAAATAAGTCCATCAAAACTCGAGATCCCTATTGCCTGCAGGGTCCAAAACTGAACCTATAAACCAAGCTCCAGCCCCCAGTAAAATTAGTTGAAAGACAGACACCAACCAGTGGTTGGTCCCTTGAGTTGACCTCTAGCTCTATCATTGTTTGTTCCTGAGAATTGTGTGACGCCTCCCGGCGTTAGCAGAATGGTTGCGTGGGGCATTGCAGCTCGCTAGCGGTCGCCAGGATGGGGGGATAGGCTACAGTTGTCCTAGAATGATCTGCTTTATTTCATTACTGTCGTGTTGCCACAGACAGTCTGGAAGTGGTCTTTGTTTTGGTCTGTGACCGCGCCTTATATTTTATATTAGCTATAATATAAATGTTGCTTGTGTGGGAGGCGAGCGAGAGAGTGTGAGGGTGTACACCCGGCAGCGAGGTGAGCTATGACGCGGCTCGCTTGGGCGCTGACGGCGTTGGCGGCCGGGTGGTCAACTAGTCCCTTCCCGTCGCGGCCTCGTGTTTTTTACCAGAGCTCAGAGCTTGCCTGACACGCGTATCACCTACATCCTTTGCAATTCTGTCCCCCCATACTCGCTACTTTGCATACTATCTCTCTCTCTCGACTTCTCCTTTCTCATTCTCTAATCTTTATTAAACTCAACATCCCTTTTGGTTTCAGCATAGACGTTCACCGTCGACCAGTCGTATTGTACGCGAAGCTCTCAGATATTTCCATGTATTAGGTTAAGGAGGTATTATGCTTTATTGAGGTTTAGAGAGACGGACATTTCCGTATGTGTCCTCTCTCGGGAAGGTTGTAGACCGGTATATGTCTCCCTTGCAAGGTGTTGAGTGATTCTGCTTGGTTATCTAAAGCTAGACTAGGGGTAAGGTTACTGTGTCGTTGTCTCCGATGTGTGCAGTGTTAGCTAAGCTCTGCATGACATCGACAGGTACTGTGGGAGCCTAAGTTGTCTTCGGGTTGGTTTACTTTGCGAGCACAGCGCTGTGGTGTGAGAGGGCCATAGCCTATCCCTCACAACATAGTGCTACCTCTTTGTGTTGACTTCTGAGGGATCGCCAGGATAGAGCTAGGTACTAGAGACCTAGATTTATCAAGAGAGCATCCCCGTCATATAACGTAATCTTCATTTACCACCCATGGACAACGTTAGGCTACGAGCCGCATGCTCGCCCATTGTTGCCCTGCCTTGATACCCCAGCTAGACTTTATTAACTGAGCAGACACTGGTTAGAGATAAGCCCCATTATTATATGTATGCAGCATTATTATTCACTGCACTTTCGAGCCGAGGTTGTTGAGTTGCACAACCCGAGTAGGTTGTTGGGTGGTGTCACAAAGCATTTCTTTAGTTGTCGAGCATTACTACCTTTGCGCAGTCTTTATTATTCGCCTGCCTATTATTACTATATGTCCTAGCATTTATTGTGACCCGTACTCTGCATTATAATTGTTCAAGATTCTTTACGAACATCTTCCCAGCATCAGACTTATTTCAGAAGTTTCCAGTTGATGTTGCAGGACTAGCATTGCACTTTCTTTAATACAGGAGTGCCAGTTATTTGAGTATCTACCGTAACGTTAATTAATCACGTTAACTATCTTTTCTTTGTGTAACATAATCAAGTAATCTTTTACTGTTTGAGAATAGGCTGTTTCATTGAGCGTCAGCCTAGTGTGTGTGCACCAGTTACCGAGTCATAGGATACCTCGTTGTCCAGGCACGACTCAGGGCGGTAATGGTGTTTTGTTTTCCAGTGTTTAAGGCAGGGGTTGGATCTAGTGTTACCGTTGTTGCTTTTTGCCATTATCTAGTCCAATGTTGAAGAGCTCTGTGTCTTTGAGAACCTGGATCGTAACAAATGGTGACCTAGCTCAGGATCTTGTGAACTAAGAGATAATTGCAGGATTGTTGTGGTCATTTGTTTTATTGAGGAATATAGTGGGCACGTTAGAATTTGTTTGGCAAAGTAGTACTTGAGAGTCTTCAGAAATTTTTGGCAAGTGAATAGTGCTACATAGGAGCTTGGCTACTTCTTTTTTTTTTTTTATAAACGTGAGAATTTTTGGTGGACACCATGGGAGACGAATCAGATCATACTGAGGGTTCAGGGAATGATGCAGGCTCTGATGGGCAGATGCCAGGGGGGTTCGTAACTAGTGAGGAGGCCGCAAGGAAGTTTTTGGAGGTGCCTATAACAGCTGATCGACTAGAGGGAATTAGCAAGTATGGTCTACAGTGTTTGGCTCCCCTCATGGGGCTTAAGGTGGCTCATGGCATCAAGAAGAACGATTTGAGGGCTTGCGTACTGGGGGCGGCTAGTGAGGTCCAGGGTGGAGAGGGTGCTCGGGGACTTCTGCTCGAGCCCCCCTCCACTCTACTCCCATCGGGACCTCTAGGATGCCGGAGTTTAGTACGTTCCCGCAGGCCGATAGCCGCTGGCAGCGTGGTTTAGGATCGCTGGGTGGGCCTCCAATAGTTGCACCTCCTCCTCAAGGTTTCACTACAGAAATGCTCTTCCAGCTTGAGATGGCTAAGATGCAGGCTGAGCGTGAGGAACGTCTCGAACTCGCTAAGATAGAGGCTAAGCGACAGGCTTATCTCGAACTCGCTAAGGTTAAAGAAGAGACTGATCTCGAACTCGCGAGAATAAAAGCCCAGTCGGAGGCTGAGTCTACCCGGTACCGTGCAGATATCGATCTTGAGAAGACTCGGGTGGAAACGACAGGGCAACGTCTCGGTGGTGGGAATCGTGGGCATGATCAGTCTTTGTCGCACCTGTTGAAGCTAGTCCCTGTATTTGATGAGTCGGGTGTCACCGAATTTTTCATGAGATTCGAGAAGAAGTGCCAGGAACACCAGTGGCCTGGGGAGAAGTAGGCAGCCCTTGTTTCCTCTAGACTTGTGGGCAAGGGACTCAGGGCTTATGATGCATTGCCTATAGAGTCGTGTATTATCTATGAGGAACTCAAGGAGGCTGTCCTGAGAGCATACGAACTACAACCAGAGACGTACAGGTTGAAGTTCCGGGGTGTTACCAAGGGTCGGGAGAGCACCTTTTTGGAACATGCCTGGGAGCTGTCCGATGCTTTTGGGAATTGGCTGAGGTCGGAGAAAGTTACTACGTTTGACGACATTAAACAGTTGGTGCTTTTAGAGCAGTTTTTCAAATGCACGGGCGGCGACCTGACGTTAAACCTGAAAGAAAAGCAACCAAAAACTCTACAGGAGGCAGCTAAGATGGCTGACCTCCGGCTATCACTAATTCGTGGGTGCGGGTCTGCCCAGCGTAGTGAGGCAGGTAACAAGGGGCGTGACGCCCCACCCCCCCGAGTTAGTGATATATCTTATGCAAACAAGTACAAGAGCCATGATACCAAGACTGACCACAAGACTAGCATCGTCCCGTTTAAGAAGGGGTCGGGCCCTTCCCAGTACCAAGGGAAGCCCAAAGGGGAGTTGGAGTGTTATCATTGTCATAAAAAGGGGCACTTTGCAAGAGTCTGTCCTAGCAAACCACCTACAGCAGCTGTGTCTTTGGCCTGCAACATTGGTGTGTCTCCGAAGTCGTCTCAGTTTGCCCGGGGCAGTTCGTCAGAGGCTGAGGCATAGCCAATGCAGAAGCACCTGGGAGGCTCGAACCCTGCTCAGGATGTTTTTTGCGACCATAGAGGGCGGGGTTGCGTGATGTGGGCGGGGCGTAAGTATGGAGTAGAGGTCTTGCGTGATACAGGTGCTTCCCAGACTCTGATGAAAAACTTGACTGGCTACCCTATAAACGCGGCTCGGGTGGTAGTGGTGCAGGGTATTAATGCAACTCGGTCATACCCGTTGGTGCGGTTGGAGTTGGAGATGGATGGTGTGGCACGTGAATTGGATGTCGGGATTGTGGAGAAACTGCCAGTGGAGGGCGTCGACCTTCTTCTCGGCAACGACTTTGCAATGCCCGCTTCTGAGGTTCTACCCTTAGTCGTTGCTGAGAGGCCGGCCGACGTGAGTAGGGAAGAGCAAGAGTGGGTCGAGAGGTGCCAGACACAACCCATGGCGTGTGTTGTCACCCGAGCTCGGGCAGCTAAAGTGTCACAGCCTAGTCCTCCGTCTTCAGACCAGCGGAGGAACGATCAACAGGAGGAGGCTAAATCTGGAGTTGGTTTTAAGAGTTTTGACTCGGCGGCTCTCCTGGGTGATTCAGTATTAGCACCATTACTTAATTCTGGAGTAGCCCCTGGGCCTGTCATCGAGAGTGACGAGCTGGGCATGACGAGACTCCACGACAGCAACGTTATGTACATCGAGAGAGACAGAGGGAGCAGCCCAGTATCGGGGAAGGTCATGCATTGCTCCGGGAGCAGTTAGATCGCTTGGCACCCTCAGATATACGCCGGTTGCAACTAGAGGACCCTGAGCTCCAAACGTGTGCTAATGGAGCTGTAGAGCTCGACGAGGACGGCGATGCACAGCCAGGAGATTTTTTTTATTTAGAAGGCATCCTCTATAGGCGTTTTCAAGACCCTAAACGTAGTTGGCAAGAGGGGTCCGGAGTAGTGGACCAGCTGGTGGTGCCACGGGAGTGCAGGGATAGCCTACTGAGGTTGGCGCATGACGTACCACTGGCAGGACATCTAGGGGTGAGAAAAACGGTGGCAGCTTTAGAAAAATTGTTTTGGTGGCCGTGGTTGAAGGGGCAGGTGGTAACCTGGATAGCAATGTGTCATACGTGCCAGAGGGTTGGAAAACCTAACCAAACAATTCCGAGAGCCCCGTTGCACCCCATTCCTGTCAGTGGACCGCCCTTCAGTAAGGTCATCATTGATATGGTCGGACCCCTACCCCCTACTAGTGCCGGTAATAGATTTCTATTAACTATCATGGATGTGGCCACTCGTTATCCTGATGCATATCCAATGAGAAATGGCACGGCGAAAACTGTTGTCCGGAACCTGCTCTTGTATTGCTCGCGGTATGGTTACCCGCATGAGGTGCAATCGGACCAAGGTTCTAGTTTTACATCTAATCTGTTCAAACAAACTATGATTCAGCATGGCATCAGCACTGTCGTCTCTTCTGCGTATCTCCCGGAGAGTCAAGGGGTATTGGAGAGGTGGCACGCCACGCTGAAAAGCATGCTTCGATGTTACTGCGCAGAGAATGGAAAGGATTGGGACCTTGGTCTTCCGTATGTTTTGTTCACGGCAAGAGAAGTACCTGGAGAGAGTCTCGGTTTCAGTCCGAATGAGCTTGTTTTCGGGCATCAGGTGAGGGGTCCTCTCCACATGGTGAAGGAGATGTGGGAGGGCACTAGGCATATTGTTCTGCGAGATAAGTTGCAACCTCTTGTTCCTGAGCGACAAGAGGAGTTGTTTACTAGGCTGTGGCAGTCCGTCCGCATGTTTGTTGCTTCTCCAGGCCTGATGTACGGGGTAGAATCCGACGTGGAGGCTGGAGACAGTGCAAGGCTCGAGTTGGTTCCCTACCGTGTGAATCCTGCTCGACAGCCTGTTGTGAAGGCGGAGCTGGACGGCGTGTGGAGAGGGGGTCTGAGGGATGAGGGATATCGTGAGTGGTCGTTGCCAGTGGCTTTGCAACCTGAGTTTGGTGGCAGAGTCCGTGTGTATGTTGATTGCAAGAGTGTGGAAGCATTATCCCTGACAGACGCCTATCCATTACCCAGAGTTGACGACACCATAGACCGCTTCGGGGCTGCCTCGCTCATCACGAAGGTAGAACTAGTGAAGGGTTATTGGCAGGCCCCGTTGCCGGAAAGAGCGAAGAGAAGTGCCAGTCTTGCGATGAACTGGGCAGTTTATCAGTGTCAGGTGTTGTTGTGCTGCCGGAACACAAGTTGGATGTGTGGCATGCTAAGGGCACTGATAATGTTTTGGCTTTGTTTGCAGGAGAACCCTCACTGTTCAGTCAGTGTCTGTCGTGGGTGGAGGATCCGGGGTAGGCTACCACAGTATGTTGGTATAGCCTCCTGTCTTGGCTCGCGGTGTATTTTTTGCGCTGGTGCTTGTTGGCTCGCGTGTGTAGCATCAGCGTAGGGTCGCAGGGCAGGAGTTGTTGGCTTTGATTAGAAGAAAATTAGGCTACATCTATAGTAGCCGCCAAAAACAACATTAAAATAAAATATGAAAAATTAAATAAAAACTCTTTCTTTTTAAAAATTAATTTTAAGATAATATTGTAGCTGAGTACTGAGTGCAGATGATTTTCCCTCAGTAGGCTGTGCTTCTTAAAGCTCGCTCTGGGAGCACAATGTTATGAATTAATGTATTATAATTGGGAAGGGTGATAAGATTTGTTTATATATAAAATGATGTATTTTTTATTTTTTTTTAGGAAACTGAGCTTGCATTCCATGAGTGGCGGAGTGGTTAGGAGTGGCAGATTCTAGTGACATTCTGCCTGTTCAGATATGGGCTCATGGTTGAGCGTCCCATATCTTGGGAGGGGGGGGGGGGGGGGTGACGCCTCCCGGCGTTAGCAAAATGGTTGCGTGGGGCATTGCAGCTCGCTACCGCTCGCCAGGATGGGGGGATAGGCTACAGTTGTCCTAGAATGATCTGCTTTATTTTATTAGTGTCGTGTTGCCACAGACAGTCTAGAAGTGGTCTTTGTTTTGGTCTGTGACCGCGCCTTATATTTTATATATATTATATTTTATATTGTGTGGGAGGCGAGCGAGAGAGTGTGAGGGAGTACACCCGGCAGCGAGGTGAGCTATGACGCGGCTCGCTTGGGCGCTGACGGCGTTGGCGGCCGGGTGGTCAACTAGTCCCTTCCCGTCGCGGCCTCGTGTTTTTTACCAGAGCTCAGAGCTTGCCTGACACGCGTATCACCTACATCCTTTGCAATTCTGTCCCCCCATACTCGCTACTTTGCATACTATCTCTCTCTCTCGACTTCTCCTTTCTCATTCTCTAATCTTTATTAAACTCAACATCCCTTCTGGTTTCAGCATAGACGTTCACCGTCGACCAGTCGTATTGTACGCGAAGCTCTCAGATATTTCCATGTATTAGGTTAAGGAGGTATTATGCTTTATTGAGGTTTAGAGAGACGGACTTTTCCGTATGTGTCCTCTCTCGGGAAGGTTGTAGACCGGTATATGTCTCCCTTGCAAGGTGTTGAGTGATTCTGCTTGGTTATCTAAAGCTAGACTAGGGGTAAGGTTACTGTGTCGTTGTCTCCGATGTGTGCAGTGTTAGCTAAGCTCTGCATGACATCGACAGGTACTGTGGGAGCCTAAGTTGTCTTCGGGTTGGTTTACTTTGCGAGCACAGCGCTGTGGTGTGAGAGGGCCATAGCCTATCCCTCACAACATAGTGCTGCCTCTTTGTGTTGACTTCTGAGGGATCGCCAGGATAGAGCTAGGTACTAGAGACCTAGATTTATCAAGAGAGCATCCCCGTCATATAACGTAATCTTCATTATACCACCCTTGGACAACGTTAGGCTATGAGCCGCATGCTCGCCCATTGTTGCCCTGCCTTGATACCCCAGCTAGACTTTATTAACTGAGCAGACACTAGTTAGAGATAAGCCCCATTATTATATGTATGCAGCATTATTATTCAGTGCACTTTTGAGCCGAGATTGTTGAGTTGCACAACCCGAGTAGGTTGTTGGGTTGTGTCACAAAACATTTCTTTAGTTGTCGAGCATTACTACCTTTGTGCAGTCTTTATTATTCGCCTGCCTATTATTACTAGATGTCCTAGCATTTATTGTGACCCGTATTCTGCATTATAATTGTTCAAGATTCTTTACGAACATCTTCCCAGCATCAGACTTATTTCAGAAGTTTCCAGTTGATGTTGCAGGACTAGCATTGCACTTTCTTTAATACAGGAGTGCCAGTTATTTGAGTATCTACCGTAACGTTAATTAATCACGTTAACTATCTTTTCTTTGTGTAACATAATCGAGTAATCTTTTACTGTTTGAGAATAGGCTGTTTCATTGAGCGTCAGCCTAGTGTGTGTGATAGGATACCTCGTTGTCCAGGCACGACTCAGGGCGTTAATGGTGTTTTGTTTTCCAGTGTTTAAGGCAGGGGTTGGATCTAGTGTTACCGTTGTTGCTTTTTGCCATTATCTAGTCCAATGTTGAAGAACCCTGTGTCTTTGAGAACCTGGATCGTAACAATTGAGTTCCAGAGCCGGCAGACTCCGTGGCAGATTTAGATAGAAGGATCTGTCCACGTAAAAGAAATCTACGTGCTCCTTATAACCTTCATACAGACCGGGAAGCTGAGCGATCGACGTGAGATGCGCTTGGCGTTAATTCCGATCCAGATTGACAGCAAGATCCTAATATCTGTGATTCAGGTCTAGAAACCAGAGGATATATAAGAGTGTAAGCAACGATCGCCAAGAGATCCATCTTGAGAACTTTCTACACATCTGGACGGCCGCAGAACCAGTCGTTAGCCCCCAACATCACGGACGCAAGATAACCAGGACCAGACCATCAAATACTACCCAAGATTCACTATCTATCAGTGCTACAGTACCCCCCTGAGGTTACTAGAATTCCCGTGCTCTAAAATACGCGTGTCTAATCTAGTCTGTGAACTACTACTTGTGCACCAGAGCTACCAGTGATAAATCTAATAGTGAATATTAATCTATAAGTAACATTTATGGTCTCCAGTATATAAACTTGTGAATAAAGCCAGTGATCAGAAGATTAATACCTGAACGTTGGAAGTGGGAGACTAGCTCCATCCAGATCCACTTAATGCTAGTGTTGTTCAATTATATCATTTGTCTTGTAAGAGTATTCATATCTTCTTATGCTTCATATTAATCATCATCAAGAACTACAGAAGTGTGTACATCAATAAACGTGATCGTGTGTCTTGTTACCGTGTGTTTATTTTGTGTTCTCTATTCCTCATACCTTGTTTTGTGCATGCAGCCTTCTATACCCAGTCAGTTAGAACTCACATTACCCAAGTTAATCCTGTAGAAAAACAGGGCATAACAAGAGTGATGGCGAGGAAGTGGCGATCATCGAGGCAGTGAGAGGGGAGGGGAGTCTGCTGCTGTTGCTGCAACAACTGCTGCTACACGCCGACAAAAGGAAAAAGCTAAGTCTGTTTTCATTGTCGGTGATTCATTGGTTAGATACCTTGGCAGGGCAACAAACACTCAGGTTGGTAAAGTTGTCTACGTGGCTGGTGCCGGAGTCGGGAGGGTGGCTGAGAAGATAGATGCTGTCCTGGAAGTGAGTGGGGAGGACCCCATCATCTTCCTCAATGCAGGGAGCAACGATATATGGAGATTCAGGACTGAGGAGTTGCTCTCCAAGTATCAGGAAGTGTTGGAGAGGATCAAGGAAAAGGGTGGAGTTCCTGTGGTAAACAGTATCCTGCCAAGAAGAGGGGTAAGGAAGGAATGGTCCTCCAGGGCTATTGGTGTAAATAGCCGGCTGGAGAAGTATTGCAAGGCAAATACTATTCCATTCCTGGATAACTGGTCCCTCTTTTATGGTAAGGATGAACTGTATGTCCAGGATGGAGTACATCTCTCTCGACTAGGAGTTTCGACCTTGGCCAGCTCACTTGACAAGATTGTTGCGGGGTTTCGTTAAAAAAACCTGGATGTGTAAGTAAAATACTGTCTACATATGGAGCAGGTACTTTGGAAAAATCAGTCAAGATAGTGCGGATATAGTGATGTGTAATAGTAGTATCGATAACACTACACATGTAACTGATAGTAAAGATGAGAATACTGATAGAGTAGAATTTCCGTCTAGAGCTAGTAGTTCAACAGGAAATAAAAGTTAGCTAACACAATATAAAATTAGTTGCAAATAAAAGTAATAGGTTGAGGGTATATTATACAAATTGTAGGAGTTTATGTAACAAAATGAACGAACTTAGAGCACTCGTTAGCACAGAAAATATAGACAATAGCGCTAACTGAAACGTGGATTAATACAGAATCTAGGCATTTTTTAGCAGAATTTGATATTCCAGGATATAGTTTGTTTAATATATGACCGAACAAGTAGGAGGGGCGGGGGTATAGCAGTGTTTGTCAGGAGTACATTAAAAAGCTGTATTAAATCAGGTATTAGACTAAATAATGATAATGAAAGTGTTTGGGTAGAGGTTAACGAAGGTAGTGAGACCATAGTTATTGGAGTTATATATAGACCGCCTAATATGAGTAGAAATGGCGGAACATCGTTATGGGAGGAAATTAAAATAGCATCAAGGTTTAGCAATGTGTGCATTATGGGGGATTTTAATTTTCCGAACATTATTGGCAGCACCAAATAGGCGACTCCGATTCAGTAAAGTTTATTGAGGTAGTACAAGATAGTTTTTTATTTCAATTCATAGATACGCTGACTAGAGGTATTAATATTCTTGATTTAGTTTTCAGTAACAATGAACATATGATAAATAATGTAGAGATTGGTGACCACCTAGGAAATAGCGATCATAAATCTATTTATTTTAATATACAATGGACAGGGAATGCTAAGAGAATACGACACTTATCCCAGATTTCAGAAAAGCCGATTATGGTGGGCTAAGAAGAGACTTAAGGGTGGACCCTATTGTTAAGCAATTAAGTCAGGATATGCCAGAGTTAACTTGCCACCTACATATAACCAGCTTATTGCTTCACTCCACAATGCTCAAAATAAATATATCCCTAAAAGAAGATTTAGATCGACGCAGAACCAACCAAAATGGATGACTAATAAGCTAATAGATCTTATAGGAAAAAAGAAAGGAATATATCGAAAATAAAGAAAGGCGAAAATAATTTACATATATACTATCAGACTCTATCAAGACAGGTCAAAATTGGAAATCAGGAAAGCAAAAAGAAATTATGAAATAAGGATAGCCAGTGACTCAAAAAATAACCCTAAAGCTTTTTACCAACTATATAAATCTAAAGTTAGAGATGTAATAGGCCCCCTAAAAACTTCAATAGGAGAAATAACATAAAATTATTTAGAAATGTGCAGTACATTAAATAGTCAGTTTCTTTCCGTTTTCACTAATGAAAATTTGGCACAGATTCCAGAAGTCAATATGGTATATAGTGATAGTATAGAAAATATGTTAAGTACAGTAACTAGTATAAGTAGAAATGATGTGCTTAAGGAAATTGACAAACTGAAACCTCAAAAATCGCCTGGTCCTGACGAGGTATATGCTAGAGTATTAAAATAATGCAGAGACGAGTTAATTAGCCCATTAGCATTTTTATTTAACAAGTCATTAGAAACAGGTTTAGTTCCAGAAGCTTGAAAGCTTGCAAATGTAGTTCCGATCTTCAAAAAAGGTGATAAATCGATAGCATCCAATTACCGTCCCATTAGTCTCACATCAATCATAGGAAAGTTGCTAGAGTCTATTATTGCTAGGAAAATTAGAAGCCACTTAGTAAAATTTAACTTAATAAATTCTTCTCAGCATGGATTCACTCAGGGACGTTCTTTCCTTACTAATTTGCTTAGCTTTTTCTCAGAGGTATATGAAGCAGTAGATAGTGACAAGTCATATGATATTATATTTAGATTTCAGTAAAGCTTTCGACAGAGTCCCTCATGAGAGATTGATGAGAAAGGTTGAGGCACATGGAATAGGAGGGTCGTTGTTGGGATGGATTAGGTCATGGCTAATTGGTAGGAAACAGAGAGTCAGCATAAATGGCACCAAGTCAGAGTGGGGAGCAGTCAAAAGTGGTGTCCCCCAGGGATCGGTATTAGGTCCCCTGTTGTTTTATATACATAAATGACCTAGATTTAGGTATAACTAGTAGGATAAGTAAATTCGCAGATGATACTAAAATGGGGAGATCAATTGATTCAGATAGCGATATAGAGTGTCTCCAAAGGGATCTAGATACCTTACATGAATGGTCAGTAAATTGGCAGATGAAGTTTAACATTGACAAATGCAAGGTATTAAAGATAGGGAAGATGCAAATAAATGTTAAATATAAACTAACTAATTTAGAATTAGAACATTCAGACTGCGAGAAAGATCTAGGTGTGTTTCTTAGCAATGATTTGAAGCCTAGAAAACAGTGTATAAGCGTTCGTAATAAGGCAAACAGGATTCTCGGGTTCATCTCTAGGAGTGTGAGTAACAGAACTGCTGATGTTATCTTAAAACTTTACTTGTCATTAGTGAGACCCCATATGGATTATGCTGTCCAATTTTGGTGTCCTTATTACAGAATGGACTTAGATTCATTGGAGAGAGTACAGCGTAGAATGACAAAAATGATCCATAATATTAGAAATCTTCCGTATGAAGAAAGGTTGAAGAAATTAGGTTTACATTCGTTAGAGAGAGACGCAGAGTTAGGGGGGATATGATAGAGGTGTTCAAGTGGGTTAGTGGGATTAACAAAGGGGTCATGACAAATGTACTAAAGCTCAGTGATAGCGAAATGTTACGACTGGGGATCAAATATATCAGGGCTCTTATTCATTGGACTAGTAATGGCATAAATGCTACAACGGAAAGCGCTAGATCCAACCTCTGATGTATATTCCCAGTGAACAAAGAACACAAATACTCTACAGAGTTCTATATGCAATAATAGGCTATCAAACTCTCAATAAATGTCCGTCTACTCTAGGCTTAATGTTATGTGAAAACAGCCTATTACTACCTATAACCGAAGGTGCTTGGTCATGGTATGCAAAGTAAGGTGGTAAGAGAAGTTACAGCTTAGGTTACTTTAATCAATAAATGTCAGGCACTCCTGCATGAAAGAAAGTGCACTAAAGTCCTTCAACACTAACAAGGAATCTTCTTTAAATGTTAGATGCTATAAAGATGCTCGTATCGGAAATGGAACCCAAAAAGGCAGGCAGCGGAACAATGCTCGTGCAGGCTATGCACACAAAAAGGCAGAATATATAATGCCGTCGGAGCCAAGAATATTCTAAACACTACAACAATAATAATAATCGCCACGACAATGCAGTATTCCTATCAACAAAAAGAGCCTAAGTCGTTTGTGTCTCAATACATCAAACTAGGCTGCGAAATGCTTGTGTAATCATAAACGGGTATACATAAAAAGAGTAATTGGTTTAATATACTTAATGTCTACTGTGACTGATAAAGTCTAGCTAGAGTCAATGATACGAGATACTGGTGCGCATTGTATGCCGCATAGCCTAGTGCAAATCTCAAGTCTGTGCGTCAAATATTACGTTATAGGGAAGGGTAGCTCTCTTGAGAAATCTTAATACCGAAGTATTAAGCGTTCTCCTGGCGTACCTCAAAGACAAACAACGAGCTTAGAACAGTGGCAGAATGGTATAGGCAAAAAGCCCTCATTCGTGCATGCTCTACTCTCAATGGCACACAGACTAGAATTTACTCAATCAACTCCAGTTCTCAGGTATGTCGGGCCGCTTTTAACTAAAGCCAGCACTCATAGGAAACAATACCTTATAATATCAGACTCCTAGTCTAGCATTATCTAATCCAGCAGAACACTAATAATTAAAGGAAGCAGTACTAAACAATATGAATGCCAACCAATGCTTCGTGATCCACTTATCTTAACAACTAACATACATGGGTTATATCAGACCTTAACGCACAATACAACTGGCCAGCATGAAGCTGATTTTGCAGAGTTAACCAGAGGGGGTATAATATTAATAAAAGGTGGTGAAAGATATGAAAAAGAGAGAGGTAGGCAGAGGAAAAGATTCTCAGGTGCGGAGCGGGGACAGATAGCAAGGGGAAAAGATGAATGCGTTCTAAACCAGATCTGAGGGAGAGAGTGGCGAGGAACTGTATATATACTCGCACTAGCTCGAGGTGCGTGGGAAAAAAGCGGTTACAAGTCCTCTAGCCACTAGCAAGGGAGCTAACAGCATGGTAAGGACCTCTCTCCACCAACCCCCACGAGGCAGCCAGCCGTGACGTCATCGAGTGGGACAAAAACACTGCGCCCTCCCTCTCACTCTGTTCTACTCTCTCTCTCTCTCCCAGATCCCATCATTACTAGTTAATGATAAAACATATACTTTACAATTAAATATATAAATCCTTGACATGGGTGAAAAACAAAGAGCCTTTCTGGACTGCCCATGACACGAGCTTTCATATGAAATAAAGCACACTCTAATACATAAACTGTAGCCCCATCCACTGCCCTGGCGATCCTAGCGAGTCACTGTAGGACAAGCCATGCGGTTCTAACGGAGTGGTTAACGTCACACCCCCCCCCCAAGATTTTTCTCAGAGGCCCCAAGGCTCACACAAATCTGATGGTTAGAACCCATGCTATATCTCCACTTCCCATCACCCAGCGGCAGTAAAATATCTGGCACAGTTCTTCAACAAAACATTTTTCAAAATTATAACCCTCCCCAACACCATAGGTTAAATTATATGTAGTTATGCTCCTCGAGAGCGGGCTTCTCTAGCCCAGCATTCTGAGAGGAGTGCAACTCAGAATTACTGTTATAACATACTAAAAAAATTCAACTATCAAAGAAAGAGTTTTTATTTGATTTTTATGTTTATAATTTGTTTATTTCGGCTGCACTATAGGGGCAAGCCTAGTTTTTTCTTCTATACCAAACGCTCAACTCCTGCTATACGACCCAATACGCTGGGCTACAACCGCGAACCAGCACCAAGCGCAAAATACTATCCAAACTAAAGCAGGAGGCTACCCGTGTGTCAATCTACCCAGGATCATCACCATCTGCAACCACGTTGTCACAACCGGCAATATGGCGTATGTCCAGGTTATATACCAATAACCTTAGTGACCACCTGGTCAGCCTCATATTTCGATTGTGAAACTGGTCCAAGAACTTGAGAGGGTGATGATCTGGGTAAACTACAACGACCGGACCATAGGCTGGAACATAGACCTCGAAATGCCCCAGCGCAAGCACAACCGCCAGCAGCTCCTCCTCGACAACAGAGCAGCTCCCCTGGGCCGAATTGTACTTCTCCGAGCAGAAACTAACAGGATGCTCCAGCCCATCATCGTCCTTTTCCACAAGGACGGCACCAGCCCCCACACCACTAGCCTCCGTTGCTAGTTGGAAAGGTAGGCTAAAGTCAGGGGCCGTGAGGATCGGGTGAGTGCACAACAGGTGTTTTACTTCTCTAAACACCTTCTCACACTCAGGCGCCCATTTGAACTTCTTGTCCTTCCAGTTATCCTCCACCTGAGCTTGACTGTCCCGTTCTCCTTCTCCACCTTGACTGCTAAACGTCATCACAGGCACAGTGAGAGGCTCAGGGGGGTGCCTCCCATACTCCTTCATGGGATTAACATGACATAACTGATTGCGCTTCCGTCTGTCTGGAGTGGCTACCAAGTAATCCAGGTCTGATAGCTCCTCCACCACCCTATAAGGACCAGCGTACTTCACGGATAAGGGGTGACCTACCAGGGGCAGTAGAATCAACACCTCCTGACCCACGTGAAACTCCCTGAGTTCAACCTAGAGGTCGTACCTGTCCTTCCTGAGGGCCTGAGAGCTAGTCAAATTACGCCCAGCCAACTCCAGACTGCGCAACATCCGTTCTCGACTGTTGAGGACACACTTGAGCATAGAACAAGGTTTTTCTGCGCCCTCCCATACTTCTTCAACCATATGGAGAGGCCCTCTGACACGGTGTCCAAAGACGAGCTCATTAGGGCTGAATCCCAAACTCTCCCAAGGTACCTCCCGCACAGCACACAAAACACATGGCAGGCCAAGATCCCAATCCTTCCCACTCTCAAAGCAACAACAACGAAGCACAGATTTCAAGGCTGAGTGCCATCGCTCTAACACACCCTGGCTCTCCGGATGATACGCAGATGACACAACCCCAACAATCTCATGCTGCGGCATTGCTTGAACAAAGAGGCTAGAAGTGAAGTTGGGTCTCTGGACTGACTGAATCCCCTGTGGGTAACCATACCGGGAAAAATACACTAGCAAGCTTCGGACCACCGTCTTCGCCGACCCATTTTTCATAGGGTACGCATCAGGGTACCTTGTTGCCACATCTCCCGACTGCATCACTGTCCTCCTTCAACTCTTTCGTCTTTTTAAGCCCATCCTCTGCCTTTTCCACAACAGTTACTGGGTCTACTTCAGACTCGATATTTGGTCCTAATACTGAGTCCCCGAGAAGGGCCGTTGATACTAAACTCTCAACCGCATCAACTTTCAACCCCTTCTCGGTACCCTTCCTCCGCTGATCTAAAGATTGTTGACCAGAATGTGACTCCCTGGATGCAGGATCTCCGGTGACAACACACGCCATAGGCTGCCCCGGACACTTCTCAACCCACTCCTGCTCCTCCCTACTCACGTCGGCCGGCTTCTCGGCAACGACAAAGGGTGGAGCCTCAGAAGTAGGTCCCGCAAAGTCGTTGCCGAGAAGGAGGTCGACGCCCCCAACAGGTAACTTCTCCACAATTCCTACATCCAGATCACAAGTCACACCATCAACTTCCACCTTCATTCTTACAAGCAGGTATGACCTTGTCGCATTAACTCCCTGAACCACAACCACCCGCGCCGTATTGACAGGTTTACCAGTGAAATTTCTCAACAGTGTTTGCGATGCCCCAGTGTCACGCAAAATTCTCACCTCATGTCTTCTACCCCCCCACTCCACACAACCGAGTCCCCTGTGGTCACTAAAGGCATCACGGACAGGGAATAAGCCGTGCGGATCCTTCTGCACTGGCAGTGTATTTACCTCGGAAGAAATGCCTCTAACAAACTCCGATGTCCTCTTGAACACTCCAATGCCGTGAGCAAAAGACACGGCTGCCGGAGGAGGTCGACTAGGGCACTCATTTGCCTTATGACCCTCCTGGTGGCAACTAAAACAACATTTTTGGTTTCGGCTTATACTGTGATGTAAAAGGCCCCTGACTTTTCACATACGGTGTGGTGTAAGGTTTGGATTCAGTTTTAGTTTCATTGCTCTTTTGTTTAAATGTGTCGTTGCTACTGGGAGGGGGAGGATAACGGTCCCTAGCACTTGCATCATACTTCTGTGAGGACCCGCAACCCCGAATCAACGGCAGCCGTAGATCAGCCATTTCTGCTGCTTCTACTAGAGTTCTTGGGTTTTTCTCCTTTAAGTTCAAAGTTAGATCACCGCCCGTGCTCTTAAAGAACTGCTCCAACATCATTAACTGCTTAATTTCATCAAATGTTGTGACCTTCTCAGATCGGAGCCAGTTCCCCATAGCATCAGACAAGTCCCGGGCGTGTTCCAAAAAGGTGCTATCTCTTCCCTTAGTTACACCCCGGAACTTCAAACGGTACGTTTCTGATTTCAGTTCGTAAGCCCTCAGGACAGCCTCCTTGAGATCCTCGTACACAATACATAACTCCAAAGGTAACGCATCGTAGGCTTTAAGACCCTTGCCTATTAATCTAGAGGATACAAGTGCTGCCCATTTATTCTCTGGCCACTGGTGTTCCTGGCACTTCTTCTCAAAGCGTGTGAAAAATTCTGTTACACCACTCTCATAA
>CM064560.1:13858288-14107794 GCA_032716605.1 Paralithodes platypus | reverse complement strand
ATTATCCAACAATAGGGTCAGTTAGGGAAAATGAGGTTTGGGTCAATTTATTCTGTATCCCAAAAACAAACGGTTGTGGCCAAATACAGCTTATTTTTCGCTTATTATCCTCTTTAACCCCTCATTTTCCCTGATATTCATAGCCCTCCACACTAGCGGGGGGGGGAGGGGGGGGGGGATGTTTTTAGATTGTTGGATAATGGGTAAATGCAGTATGCATTTCCTACTTGTAACACATCAAAACCACCCTTAAAACGCTAAAAATTGATAAAAATGCAAAAACATTTTTATTTTTTTGCAATTTAATTACGAACTTTATAGGCCTATGTATAACTTTATTTTAATGTCACAATTATATTTTTAACCCCTTCAGACTCATATGACGCAGAGGTTGCTAGATTAGCAATAAGAAATAGAGTTCTCTCACTCTTATAATTACCTCTCCTAAATTAGTTTTCTGCCCACAGCTAACTCAAAGATAACTGCAGAGGTTGAAGTTACTAAACTAAAGGTTTCTAAATACCCCTGATGGTAACAAAGGCTTTAACACCTTACGAGCGGCCTATGCGGTTTATTTATGTGTACCGCACAGCGGGGTGTTTTTAGCCAAAATAGGGCTGTTTACGTGATCATTTTCATGCCTAAATAAGACCCAGAACGTAAAACAAGTACCTATCCCTGAAAGGGCATAAACAGAGCTTTCGAATGACACCATAACGATCCTTGTATGATGGATAGTTTTCTTGCAATAACCGTGCAACGCGAGTGCAAAAAGCAGGTAATTCGGTACTTTCAGTACATAATTGAGTATGTAGCGAGTGAGAGAGGGAGGAGGGAGCTGAGATTTGTGTCAGTAGGTTCGCCGCGGTGGTCTGGAGCAGTCATACGCTCGCTAGTCTCCTGCCACCACTTGTCTCTCTCTCTCAGCCACATTACGTGCTGAAATTGCCACTCGACCTATGTCGAGCGCCGCCACATAGTCCAGCTTTATTTAACTCGACTTATGTTGCTCGCCGCTAAATAAGGGTTAAAGTATCCCTAATCGGCTCAAAATCGCATCATATGTCGGAGAGGGTTAATAGGCCTAGGCCTATTTGAAGACAAATATGGAATCTATATGCTCTAAAGATCATATGAAAATGTGTTTTAACCCTCGGCAAAACCTAATAAAAAAGTATAGGCTATCTATCTATTGCCTGACGCCGCAATCCCCGAAGGGGTGGCCACTAACGAACCGCCCCCATGCACCTCTGTCCCCAGTCAGTCGACGCCCCTCCTCCCAATCAGCACTGCCTTCATTCATATACTTCCTCACTCCATCCTTCCACCTCTCCTTCGGTGCACCTCTCCCTCTCTGTCCTGCCACCTCGCTCTCATACACCCTCTTAGTCAATCTCTCGCTTTCCATACGTTCCATATGGCCGAACCATCTCAAGTTGTTCCTTTTCACACTTTCCAGCACATCTACCTCCACACCACACCTCCTTCTTACTTCCTCATTCGTCTGTCTATCCCTCCATGTAACTCCGCACGCACTTCTCAAGTAACTCAATTCCACCGCTCACACTCTTGGTCTAAGTCTCTTCCCGAACGTCCATGCTTCGCTTCCGTAAGTCAGTGTTGGGATTACCACACTGTCATGCAAGGACTTCTTCACTTCCATACTGACCACCCTATTTCTTGTTACTGCTTTCAACGTTCCTACAACCCTCTTCCCCTGTTGCACCCTCTCCCACACCTCCTCATTCACAGTCCCATCTAGTAGGCCTAGGCCTAGTACTAAAATGTCTTTGGGATGGATGTAGATTCCTGGCGTACAGTCGTCATGTTTACATAGGGCGATCGCCTTGGTTAAGTTCGAGTCTATTTTGACAACGATTTTTTCGGTTATTTGCCCCCTGCTGGCAATATACAGGTATATGATGATGACAATATGTCATGGGGGGTGAGAGGGGGCAAAGCCCCCCCTCAACATATTATTGTATCCAAAGGTAGTCAAAGTAGATGGGAACATGATGGCAATCGTCCGCCCCGGCTCCGCGTATTGTAAACAAGGCTGGCGGTACGCCCGAATTCTACATTCTACCCATGTCTTTTTCGTAACAAGGTTGTCAATACTCTCCTATAGACGGCACCGATTTTTATAGTCACCATTTTCCTTTGTCTCCCGAGGTACTTGGGACATATACTAAGTGTTAGGTGAGGGTTAGTTTTGAATCCCACATACTAGGTACTAGGGTAACTAGAAACATATAGGGTAAATCTACAGTTATGCTACCCCTACCCCACTATCCCCTCCCACTTCCCCCTGTAGATTTATCAAAACTGTAAATCTACAGTTATGCTACCCCTCCCCCACTATCCCCTCCCACCTCCCCCCTTCAAAACACGCCTTTTAGCGTGTGTTTTGATGGTTCAGCAGACGCGGAAACTGAAACAAACCCGGAATTTGTCACTAATTTTGGTAAACCTGACTTTTTGGACCGACAGCGATTTCAGTAAGTTTTATTTAGCCTAGGTTTTTTATATATTTCCTTCAGATATAGTGTTGTTCTATACTGAAGAGGAGCTGAAATGAGTATTTACCCATTATCCAACAATCTAAAAACACGCCCCCCACTAGTGGGGAGGGCTATGAAGTTCAGGGAAAATGAGGGGTTAAAAGCGTAAAAATACAATAATATAGCGTTTTGTATCAAAACTTGGCTCGGGTTTTCCCAAATTGCAAACCCATAAAACCCAAATTTGTGAATACCCGAGCCAACTTTTGACGAAAGCTGGCTCGGATTTCACGGGGTAGAGTGGGTAGCCTAATATCTTATGTTATAAAAATAGTCAACTTTGGGAAGACATTAGCCTAACCTAACAACCTTACCTAACCTAACCTAGCATATGGGTGGGGGCTGCCGCCTCCACACCCCCGCTGGTTGGGTACTGGCTGAAAAACTTATTGTTTTACAATAGGCCTAGGCTATATGTATTTTAGTTTTTTTTTCTGTTTTCTCCCTTATAATACATTTCAGCTCTTAACCCGGCAAGCGCGATAGGCCTCACGGAAGGCTTCCTATAGGGAACGCGATAGGCCTCACGGAAGCAAGACCATAAAAAAAGCCTTCCAAAAAAAAAAAAGGGCCTATCAAAACAAAGGATTTTGTCTCTAGGTGAGATAATTCCCCTCTAGTACTCATCCATGTGTTTCTCACCCCTCCCCCTCCCCTCCTTCCCCACCTTATTCCCCCCTCCCCCCCTCCTCAATTATCACCTATTTATCCTCTTATTATCATCATTTATCGGTTATTTTTCTCTCCCGCGATAATGTAGCACAAGTGGGTTGCATAAAAGATCGTTATGCAACACCCAGACACCGGCACACACCGCCCCGCTCGTCTCAGTTGACTCCCAGACAGCGAGAGGGGAGGGCTGCCTGTGGCTCTCTCTCGCCTGAGATTATGACCGGGTGGCCAATATCTTCGTTTTTCACCACCCAAATGCTTTTCCCACTTATTTTAGCACTCTTGAAGGTTCATATATACATCATATATGTAAAATAAAAGCATACCGAAAACAAATAATGCTTTATATTGTAAATATAACGAATTCTGTCAGAATCCAGGGCTAGAAATGCACAAATAACTACCCTAGCACCTAGGTCTATATCGCGCTTGTCAGGTTAATGACATATATAGCAATGATTTATATGCTCTACCGGACCTATTAGGCCTAAAAGGATCGATGGGCTAACTGTCGGTCCAAAACATCAGTATAACCCTAATTTTTCCATGGATTTATAGTTTTCTGTGTTGATTTTCATCAATATATAATGTTTGAAAGTAATTACAAGCCTCTGAAAAAACGTTTTCCCCATGAGGGAGGTGGGGGGGGGGGACCCCCCATGACTTATTGTCATTATCATATATATTGACAGCAGGGGGCAAACAACAAGTACGCCGCGGCCCAACCGACTGTACACCCAGGTAAACAAACCTCACTTTGCCGAAGATTTTTAATACTTTAATGTATCTATTTCAAGTCAAATATACATTTCCGCGCATCATCAAACCATACTAAGTCTACTACTAATAATATTAACCTATTAGTACCAACAGAATAGCGACAAAATAGGGGTAGTATAACTGTAGATTTATCACATATAGCCTACTAGGAGAGTATTGACAACCCTGGGGTAGAATGTAGGGTTCAGGCGTACCGCCAGCCTTGTTTACACTACGCGGAAGCGGACGCTTGCCATCATGTTCCCGTCTATTTTGACTGCCTTTGGGTAACGGTTGTTAGGTTAGGCTAATGTCCTTTCAAAGGGGTATAGTAAACACTAGGATAGGCCTATACCTGGTGGGCCGGTCAGAGGTAGGTGATATGCGGCACGCCCGATAACACAACTCTTGCCCCTTTACCTAACAGTTGCTCACTTTTACCTAAGTTGCCAACCTTTACCTAACAGTTGCTAACCATTATCTAACAGCTAGCCTACTAGGCTAACCTTTACCAAAATGCTACTAACCTTTACCTAGGCCTAACAGCTACTAACCTATATAATAAACAACAAATGTAGGCTAGGATAGCCTATAGGCTATATATAAACCGGGTATATATATATACTGTACTGTATAGGCCTATGTAACAGCTAGGCCGAGATATCACGCTCGATAATCAAAACGTTCACGGTTCTAGGCCTAGGCTAGCCTATCTGGTAAAATATAAATTTCCGGTGTACCGGTACATTTACCGGTTCTAAATACCATAAAATACAACATAGAATGGGTTTTTATTCACTAAAGCAGAAGGTGTTGGACTGAAAATATTACAGATACAATAAGTAGGTTGAAGGGGGCTTGGGATGGATGTAGTTACTGGGTGTACCACTACCGACACACAACATAAATCATCTATAAATACTTAGCCTATAATAAAATAAATACCGGTACTTATAAATCTATAATACTAGGTTAGGTTGTTTGGTGTTTGGTTAGGGTAATGTATTTTTAGTATAGCCTAACTCCATTTATTTGTCACCAATTATTTTGACATACTGTATTTGAAGACAGATATGGAATCTATATGCTCTAAGCATCATATTAAAATTAGTTTCAACCCTCGGCAAAACCTAATAAAAATATATGGTACTAAAATGGATTTTTTTCGTAACATGGGTGCTTGACTACTGATGTGACGTGTATGAGGTAAGATTTTTACGCATAGGTTTAAACATCCGGAAATTAATGGGTAATAAATACCACGTACTGAGTACTATGAATCCGCTGTACAGTACCTGGCATGCAAGGGCTAGTTTAGTATGCCACGTACTGAGTACTATGTTTAGTCCGCTATGCAGTACCTGGCATGCAAGGGCTAGTTTAGTATGCCACGTACTGAGTACTATGAATCCACTGTACCTGGCATGCAAGGGCTAGTTTAGTATGCCACGTACTGAGTACCGGTACTATGAATCCGCTGTACCTGGCATGCAAGGGCTAGTTTAGTATCCCACGTACTGGGTCTAGGTTAGGCTAGGTTAATATACTAGGTCTCAGAAACAAGATTCGTAGTTGCGGTAGTATTTACAGATACAGTACGCCCGAATACTAAATGGGCGGCGGCCCAACCGCCATGGCACCGGTAAGGGTTCGTGTTGTATCCCACGTAGGCTTACTAGCTAGTACTAGGTACTACGGACACATTGTAGGAGTTCGGTGTGGATTAGGCTTGTATCCAATGTACTAGGTCTATGTTACTGGATATTTATGATTTAAATAAGTGCTACGTTTTCGATAAATCTGGTTATTTGGCTTTGCAATTAGGGAAATCATGAGCCGATTTCCGACATTTCGTTAGTCTTTTTCGATTCTCAAAATACGATCCAAGTTTTGCCAAAAATTGGCTCGGGTTTTCCAAAATTATGCTTGTTGGGGTTTGCAATTTAGGGAAACATGAGCCAAAATTCTAAATTAGGTTACTGTAATTTGTTTACTCTTAAAACTCGCAAAATCCGAGCCAAGTTTTGCCAAAACTTGGCTCGGGTTTTCCAAAATTCGGGTTTTATGGCTTTGCAATTTCGGGAAACCTGAGCCAAATTTCTAAATGAGGTTACTGTAATTTTTTTGTTTACAAACTCGCAAAATCCGAGCCAGCTTTGGCCAAAACTTCGCTCGGGTTTTCGAAATATTGGGTTTTAGGCCTTTGAAATACCTTAAAACCCGAGCCAAGGTTTGCTAAAATACGTTTTTATCACCGTTTTACGCATTTAACCCCTCATTTTGCCTGTACTTCATAGCCCTCTCCACTATCGGGCAGCGTGTCTTAACCTCTGAAGTGCGCATGGGGGTAATTGGAAACGTCCCCCTGTGCTGACGTATTTGAGGTGTTTCCGTCACTAAAATATTCATTGTGCCATTAATAGCATTAATACTTATCCATATGCGCCTATTATGGGTTGATTATAAAGGTATTAACCTGAAACAACAATAAAACGAGTGAAAACAGGGTTTGGATGGTCAAAATCGGAGATATAGCCCGCGAGTTGTATAATGTATGGGTGAGGCAAGCTACTTTCCCGCCAAGGCCACTGAGACACAGTCGATCGATACTCTCTCTCTCTCTCTCTTGCACTCGCTTGCCATCAGTGATGACAACACCCTGCTTGCAACTCGCTAATTTAGCACGAAAATATACCTCAGAATAAGGGAATAACAGGGAAAATAGGTGATAACTGAAGGAGGGGAGGAAAGTGGGGAAGGAGGGGAGGTAGAGGACTGAGATTTTGCATGGCCCAGGGGCCAACAATTTTTTTTTTTTTTTTTTTTTTTCGATGTCAAAAGTTGATTTTTTTTTCACTCACTCATAAGAGTCTCCCCGCAGTCCGCCGGGGGAACTCTTAAGAATCTCCCCGCAGTTCCCGGGTTAAGATCGTTGTATAATGGGGAAAACGGTTTCTCCGAGGGTTGTAATTATTTCCAAACACTAGGCTAGGCTATAGGCTATATTGATGAAAACTAACAGGGAAAAATACAAAAATCCATGGGAAAATTTGTGACATAAAAATTGAGTTTTTCCGTATTTTTGTATCCAAAGACAGTCAAAATAGGCCTAGACAGGAACATGATGGTAAGCGTCCGCGTAGTGTAAACAAGACGGGTGATACACCCGGTAACTACATTCTTGCCGGGGGGCTTTGCCCCCTTCACCCCCCATGACTTATTGTCATCATCATAGGCTATACGCTAGGCTAGCCTATTACCAGCAGGGGGCAAATAACAACTGGCAGTTTGGGTGCGAGAGATCTGTGTGGGCAAGTAGGGGTAAATCTACAGTTATACTACCCCTACCTCACTACCCCCACCACCTCCCCCCTTCAAAACACGCCTTAGGCTATAGCGTGTTTATGAATGGTTCAGCAGACGCGGAAACTGGAAAAAAAAACTTATTTTGATAACAAATTATCATCAACCAGATACGAGTTTTTCAGGTAGCCTAATTTGTTGTTGTTTTTTATTTTTTATTTGATATACAGTGTTGTTTAATACCGAGGACCGTCGCATTTTAGTATTTTTGAAATTAGCCTAACCTAACCTAACCTAACTTAACCTAACCAAACCGAAAACTAACCTGTCTCGCGAGTCGCGACCGATCTAAACCCAGCTCACGTTCCCTGTTTATGGGTGCGCGACGGTCTAAACCCAGCTCACCTTCCCTGTTTATGGGTTCGCGAAAGTTTGTAATACTTCAATGTATCCATTTCATGTCAAATATACATTTCTGCGCATCATCAAACCATACTAAGTCTACTACTATTAATATTAACCCATTAGTACCAACAGAATAGCTACAAAATAGGGGTAGTAAAACTGTAGATTTATCCAAGTAGGCCCTCTGCAGATTGCTGTTCTTATGTTGTCACTTTCTTTACAATCGGGGCCCCCGTCAGCGATCTACATAGCCTAGCTAGCCTAAGTTACGTATAGGCTAGGGCCTAATAATTTTAAGATAAGCTTTAGGCTTAGGCTATGTGATAGGCTCAGCCTAAGTTAAACTAGGTTAGGCTAGCATTCTAAGTTCCAAACCAAAGATGACACACCTTCCTTGTTTCCCTGCTGATGTAGGCTAGCCTTGTTTCCTTGAAAAGGAGGTAGCCTAGGCTATGATTTCATTTTTGGGTGCTACTGATTTTGAACTTCTAGACTTAGCTGCCCTAACGCCCCTTACGGGTATTCTGCAGAACAACTACTCCTCGATTACGGGATTCCTGTCTCATGGAATTATTTTATTTCGCTCATACCTTACTCAGGGGACCTTAGTGATGTGTGGATAAGTGCTACTTTTCTTATTTTGTCAATTTGATTTTCACTCTCCTATAACATTATCAGAGTTATTTTTGTACTGCCAGTCCAGGACACTATGTTTACATTCTAGCCTCCTTGGAGGCTCCTCCGAGGCTCCGAGTCCTCCCCGATGTTTAGTAGCCAATCAAAGTGGAGCTTCACCTACAAAAAGTCAGTACATTTTGATTGGTACTTTCCTGTTATCGACAGCCAAAGCTGAAGATTGCAGAGTAAACACCATAGACTTTATCCCATCAATTTTGTTATAGTTTTAATACCCAATTAGCGGGGGTGTGGGGGCGGCAGCCCCCACCCATAATACTAGGATAGGTTAGGTAAGGTTGTTAGGTTAGGCTAATGTCTTTTTAAAGTTTACTAAATCGAGTAAACTCTTAGATTGTTTGGGTATCTGAATTTCAATTAACAATGCAAATGCTAATATAAAGTGCTTTCCGCACATTCTAACGATAAAATACACACTTACAAAGCATTAAAATACATAAATTAAATAAATGAAACCTAAAATAACAGTTGTAGTTATGCAGAATTACCCCCCTTACTCCCTTAGGCTAGCCTATATCTAATTTACCTAAAATCAATTAGGCCTAGCCTAGGTTATGTATTTAGGCTAGCCTAGAAGGATATAGGGTAAGATGTTACCTAGCCTAGGCCTATAGGCCTAACCATAAGCAATCAATCTTGGTTTTAATAATGAACATATTTCAATAGGCTAATTGCAATTGATTTCATTGGAAATATAAATATATATCATGCTAGATCTGCAAAAATAATATCTCACCAGATATTTGCAATTTTAAAGTTTGTTTACGGGCATCCCCAGTGCTGCTGCTGCCACCTGGCGACGTCTTCTTCACTTCTGCTTCAAAAGGGGGCGGGCGGTATTCTGTTTCTTACCTCAGTCACGCCTTTGTATCGGCTTCCTCCCTTTAGGGAAAGCTAGGAAAAATAGAAAGAAAGACCAGAGACAGTGGAGCATTATCTATTCCACTGCCACAGACATTACAGTGCCCGCACCCACCTCAAAAGTGTAGTAACCCAACAAGGAGGAACATTCAACATCAAGCATATCCTAGGTGGAGGAGACCTACCACAGCACAGCAAGCATGTCATCGCATCAGCACTAGGAACCTACATCAGAACAACAAACAAAATCACAAGCATATAAAATTACCACCCAACTGAACACCCATCCCACATACAATACACCAACAGACAGTACTGTACTGTACCACCACTGATCATCATCATCATCAGCTCTGACCTCACCCTCACCTTGACTTAAATCACACAGTACACATAGAGCAGTACTGTACTGTACCATTATCATCAACATCTCTGTCCGCACCCTCACCTTGACTTAAATCACCCTGACCACAAAGGATAGCGACAAACTTACCCCCCATATAAGCTACAGTAGTATAAAATACACCTTTACTATCTCTCCTAACCCCTATTATACTAAAAAAAAATCTTTTCACCCCTCCTAAAACGCCTGTGCAGTCATCTGGAGACACACAACCCTCCAAGCAACTGCACAGTTAAACAATAGAAGAAGATAATAAGAAGTAAAATAGATTTGAAAGAAAAAGCTTAACGGGTAACTCCTCTTATACTGGATTTAGAGAGACACTGGGAGTGTTCAGCACAACATATCGCAAAAGTGGCAGCAAGGGAAACATAATTGTTGGCCTGATTCAAAGACAATTTTCTCCCATGGATTTGAAACCTACCTGTAGCCTAAGTTCCTTAGCGCTCCCCATCTGAGTATGCTGTTTAAAATTAGAGCTGGTCACTTACTACAGGAAGGATATATACTTACTGGAACTAGAAAGATTCTGGCCTCCGAGAATGACCAAACTTGTACCTGAGAGGACCTTGAATATGAAGTACGGTGGTGTGAACGATCGGGGATGACTTCAGTTACCAGCATAGCACCTTCTGTCCACTCTGACTGATGGTTCTCTGTCCCACTCTCCTATATTCTCATTCCTCAATCTTCTCTACACGGCACTCTACATATACTCCTCAAGCAATTCATCGGCCATCACATCCAGCTTTAGTCTCTCTTGTGCCATCAGAGCCATGTCAGTCCCTATCACTGCTGGTACACTATCTGATAATATGTTGCACTTTTAGATTTCATTCCGAGATTTACTTCCATATAACTCCCATTGCTCCGAAACTTTCTTTCCTTTACATACATTTCCACATCAGTCCTTGCTTATTCCTCTTAGCAGATATTTAAAACACTCTACTTGTTCCAGTATTTCCCCTTCCAGCTGTAGGCCTACATCTGGATTCACTCTACGAGCACCTCTATTACACACCATCACTTTACTTTTATTGATGTTCACCCTCAGCTAGCTTCCTCCTCCCACATATGTAACCTACGTAGCCTACACCAAACAATTTTTGACTACTCGCTGCAGTTTCTCCTCAGAATCCGCCACAATAACAATATATGATGTATAGTATGTAACCTATAATATTGTCTGTGATGAGCGTAGTTATTATCCTTTATATGATGATCGATATTGTACAATATATATATATAACCTAGGATTTTGTCTATACAATAAAATACCAATAACTAAGCTAGCAATTTGTCTTATCATTAGTTAGATATTATATTTATCTTACGGTGCAGAAGTTTTGTAGATAACATCATGCCGCATGCATCTCTCTCGCTATTCTATCGCTACTATAATAATCAGTGTTCCTCAGAGCTATCCCAGTGCATACCACCTCCTTTACGTAGGGCACGTGGTACCCGTCTTGCAACTCAATCCCCCCCTACTCTGTGCAACTCTCCAACCCAAGAGTGAAACGTTACTCTCAAACTTTCTTCTACTCAACATCTGAGCTCTGGAACTCTCTCCAGAATCAGTCTTTCCCTCTTCCTATGACTTAAATTGCTTCAAACTCCGTGTGTCCAGGCATTTTGGCTCGAACGTCCCTTGATTTTGGCCCTGTCACTCTTTCAACTATGGGGGAGGCACTCGCTATAGGCAGTTATGCCTTTTGCCTCCCTCATCACATAGAAAAAAAAAAAAAAAAAAAAAAATGCCAAGTTTGGCGGTTCAAGGTCATCACCCTATATTTGAATCATGCAAAGACCACCAACTTGACCGAGTGTATAGGGGATTTAGTCATCCCAGTGTAAGGGGGGGTTTTCGTATTCTTTACCTTTCTTTTCTATTGTTCCTGGGACTTTGCTTTTACCCCCGCTTATTTATTATTTCCTGTTCATTCCATTATTGTGTTTCTTCCTGACTTGATGATTGGTCCAACTTATTACTCTGGTAGCTTAATGGCCGTTGCATGCACGGAAATACAGGTGAATGAATGCAAATGGTCTAAATGACACAGGATAAATAAAAACACAATATACCGTTTGGTATTCTTAACTATATTAAAACACTGTAAAGAGAAATACACTTTTCACTGTGATACACAAATCAATACGATTATTACTTTAGTCAACCACGAATATATCGGTATTATTGGTGCATGAACTACTTCTTATCACCACATCAAAGTTAACTAAACCCCTTCAACAGGTGACCCCAAGGCCACTACCCTAGTAAACACACACTCGGTCACTAGGTTCATAAGGCGTACAACAGCTCACAATGGGGTGAAGGTTAGCTCAAGGCTCAATAACACCAACAGCATCCTGTCTCAGTACAGCCACTAGGTCATGTCCACTGGGGTGGACACAGGACTCTGCACCTGGTACTTCTCCCTGGACTTCGCTCCTGACCTGGGACCTGGTAGTAACATTACCATTAATAAAACTGACAAAATTCTATATCTTAATTCATATCAACATTACAAAAGTGGTCAAATGTATCAATTAAGAGACAACAAAAGGAGGATGTACATTATTGGGTTACAGATAAAATTTACTTAGTTGACCCTCAAAAATATATAAAGAAACATGGTCCAAATAGAAAACGGAGGGTTGGAGATAGATATAATTTACTTAGTTGACCCTCAAAAATAAAATGGTTTAAAATAGAAAACGGAGTGTAGGCCTATATACACCCTACTCACAAAGGAATGTTGGTTACATTAAGTTACATATACTGAACTCGACAACGGTATATCCTTGCGGTGATAATACTACACTAACATAATAAAATTAACATTATTATCTTATACATAATTAATAAGGTTGGCAGGACAAATAATATGAAATTTGAAATCTAAATTATTAATTATCAGACGGAATGAATAATTTCACCTTCGACCAAGACAAAGGATGTCGTATAATTTCGTAGTTACATATAAGAAACTGGGCTTAAAAATGGTCTCAAACTTATCTTAAATACTTCACAATTCATTTCAACTCACCTTCAACAGAAGGTTTTATCTAAATTCTAAACACAACACAAAAGGGAAATTTATACCGAGTTAATCCAAATATTTCCCCTTAGTCCGCCCCAGGCTGGCGACTGGGAGGGAATGACGTTGGCACTCTCGGCTCTAGGCTCTGTCAGGACTCGGGGTCAGCGTCCTTTGTCACAACAATAACCATACCTTGATTAAATGAGCTCCTCAACTTACTTAGGAGTCTAATAAGACTTTCAAAAGGATAATTGAATTACTTTTATATGATGCAACGAATTTCAGGCACAAACATGTTAACTATTACTTACGATATCCTAGGTGTTATGCCCGGTCCAAATTGGAACGCGAGATATTCTTTGTACAATGAGCAGCTCTCTAACTGGATAGGTATACCTTAAACTTTAAATAAAGAGACAACACGGCAGGATAGTAAGCGCACAGGTAACAAGTTAACATGGGTTTTATTCAGTTTAACACCTGGTTCATGGAGGAACAAGACATATATTTTATACCTGTAACCTGGAGATCATCAACAACAATAAGAATAATTAAGACATACAATACTCAGGTTATCAAGTAAGCAATAGGAGTCGGACAATTGGTCCGGACTCAAGGTAATAATAATACTCCTAGGATACAATTATAAGGTATTCAAAATGGTGGAGGTACACCTCCTACCCAAATAGATCTCAGAGAGGATCTCAACAAAAGACAAGAGTGCAGTAATGGCAAATGCCGTCTGGATCATGCAATGATGTCCCTGGCATATAGTGACGTTAACTGACTCTAAAACAATAATGGCCAAGTGGTCATCAACAATGAAGTGGGCTCAGAAAGGCTCACAAATGATATTAATACTATAGGTGTGCTAGATCTCACCTGGCAAAGATTAATCCTTAACTCTAATTGTGTACTAGCAAGGTGCTGAAGGCTGAGGCAACAATCGTCGGGAGCTGAGATAGAGTGAAATCTATTCGAGTTATGAACCTGACAGAATGTTAAATGAATTAGGCTAGAAGTTATACAAAGGGACTAGATTACGTGCAAATATGTGTTTGTGTTTGATGCTATGGGTCTTATATAAGCACGCCCCCTCTGTCGGGCTATGGGAGACCAATAACCCGGGAAGGTGCATATATAAGGATCCCCTGATAGGTATGTATACTGGGTCCCGGCAAGTGGGCTAATTAACGTCAATTTAAGTAGGGAGAAGAAAGACCTCTCGCAAGACGTAATGTTAATGAGAACCCCTGAAGATAACTTCTACCACAACCCTGAGTCAACTCTATACCCATAAACGGTACAAAAGCACTTAAAGGAGAGCTGTAGTGAAAAGTAGATCGAGGGAGGATCCAGTAGTCCGGAGGGCGGCTGGGTGTGATGACTCCGGAAGTTGGTCCAGGGGGGGGCGGCTGGGCGTGATGACTCCAGCTACTGGTCCAGGGTGAGTCACAAGATGATTCCTTAGACCTTGGCACCTACCACGGGACAACCGGGTTCCTCTTGCACTCCCACAGTGCAGTGATCCCCATAGGATTTGCTGGAGTTCTGCTACAAGGTATGGGGGGTTAGGGTGACTAGCATAATGATCTACCTAGAGTGGCAAGCAGTCTAGATAGTGACATTATAGGTATTCTAAGGGGGATCAAGGTAAGTGTCTTCCTTCCTTGCTAGTTCGTGGAACTATCAGAACCATGTAGCAAAAAGAGAATCCAGAAAGGGGAGCCCAAAGTGGGTTGCCCAAAATTAGTCCTCTTCCTGATGGGGGGAACCCGATCTGGTAGATCTCAAGTTACTACACTATCCTCATAATCCCTTGAACAAAACAAGGTAGGAATCCTTTGGTACTTGGTTTGTGCACCGCATCGAAGGCCAGAAAGGGGGAGCCCAAAGTGGGTTGCCCAAGCTAGTCCTCTTCCTGATGGGGGGAACCCGACCTGGTAGATCTTTGATCACAGCACACAACTGACAAGTTGAACACCAGCTATCTCTGGCTGTTCTTACCCTGAACTAAATAATACCAAATGGCAAGCTTAGTTACTGATGTCCAGGCTGGGTGAGTATAAGGCAATCTTCTTGCCCCTACTTAACCCTTCCTACCCGGGCTGCCTTAGGTAATGACAGCAAGAAAGAAGGGCCAATACCCGGTATGCCTTATCTAAGGTGAGCTTATCCTAATAGCTTGGTCCGAACGCCGTGCGTACGACGTATGTCAACAAACCCAAGCGTTCGTCACCGCACCTCCGAAAACAAGAAGGAGAAGACTCCTCAATGTTATTGATGATGGACGAAATAGTGTCTGAAAAATGGCAAATCTCTGCAATATTGGCTCCACTAAAATCTTCATCACAACTGAACCAGTTGACTTACAGAGCTCTACTCAATGCCAAAATACAGATTGAAAACCGCACTACGATTATAGATGAGTGGAAAAGTTCTAGCAGTGAAAATAAACATAAATACGGTAGCCTAGGCCTAGACGTTTTTCGGCCATATCGCCCGGGTAGGGGCGACCGTCATTGGCTGAGACAGCCCGGGTAGGAAGGGTTAAGGCGCCCGGCTTGAGAGGATCAAGGGCGTTTGGCGTGTGGTGGTTATGTCCTTGTAGCTCTGGGGGTGGCGCGCCTGGACTCTGGCTGTACCTTGTAGCTAGATGCCCCCGGGCAGATTCTGTTATAAGATGGGGGGATCACTTCCTGGTGGGGGAGGAAGTGGATGAGAAATGGCATGTGCAGGATGATTCATAATTATAAGAAAAGGTTTTAGAACTGCTGCATGGGTTGAACTGCTGGTTTAGTGGTAGCTAGAGATGCGGTCTTATTATCCTGAGACCGCATCTCACTACCGTCTGGTAGAGAAAAGTCCCGACCCCAGGACTGGAGCTGGTAATGTCTTGAAGTATTATCTTCATAGACAGGGGTCAGGTGCTGGAGGAAGTGGTAATAAATGACTTCCTGGTTGTTAGGGGTGGCCATCTTGTCTCCGGTGAGGGTGAGGAGAGAAGAGGAGTCATAGTACCTCAAATGGTCGAGGAGTTGGTGAGGTGACTTGATTACTTTGGTGGAGTCCTTCCGCGTCAGGGTTATCATGTCAATCCGCATCTTGGTGGTGGTCGTCAGCGAGGGCGTTGTCGTGGTTGGAGAGTGATGACAGAGAGCCTGGCTTGGCCCAGGTCATGAGGTTGTGCGGACGCCGAAGTACCAGGCTGGGGGGAGGAGCTTGGTGCGGACGCCGAAGTACCAGGCTGGGGGGAGGAGCTTGAAGACGCTTGATCCTTAACCTTTCTCGCTTTAGGCTGGGACAGGGCTGGTTCCCATCTGGTGGGTGGCTTCACAGATCTTCCACAGCGGGTATGAGAAGGCAGTCTGGGAAATGGGGGAGATGGAGTTAGAGGTAACATTGAGCGAAATTTGGATATTGTTTTTCGCCTGGGAAGTTGAGAAGGAGGGGAAATAGATTGAGGAGAAGAAGGGAGGGTTTTAGAGATTGGAGTAGGTGAGGGGTTTTTAGGACGGAAGCTGGGGGTTATAGGCAAAGTGGGGGGTATGTTGGTGAGTTGTGGTGGCGAGGGGGGAAGACTAGACGTGGCAAGGTTAATTAAAGGCGATGGTTGAGTAGGAGGTTGCGGAGGTGAAACGAGAGGAGAGGGAGAAGGAGAGGAGATGTGAGAAGATTTGGGCTTAGGAATGTGGGAAGGGGTGAAGGTGACAGGAGGTCAAAGAGAAGAGGGGGAAGTTTGGGTTTGGGTAGAGAGAACAGGAGGAGGTCGATGTTTAGGAAGGTGAGAAGGGGTGAACTGGGTGAGGCGAGTGGGAAGGGTGACAGGAGGTTGCAGTACAGGAGAGTGAAGGGCAGGCAAAGGAGAATTGAGAGGGGGAGTGGAAAGAGGTGGAGGGAGAGGGACAACATGGTTCAGAGGGACAGGTCCGGAAAGACAGGAAGTTTGAGGGTGAAGATTTGAAACAGGGGTACAGTCAACATCCTGATCAGGCTCAGCTACAACAGTAATATTCTTATTAATAGGTTGAAACCTTCTGACAAACCTATTCCTATAAGTGCGAGATTCCCCATGATAGTTAATTATGACCTGGAAACAGTTTGGGATCCTAAGGACCTCAAATGGACCCTTGTACCGTGGCTTCAGTTTGGAGGGTACAGGTAAGATGGCGACCATGACTAGGTCGCCTACTTGGTGAGGATTGTTCTTGGGGGCTTCATCAGGCTGGAGATCTTGGGTAAACTGGAGCTGACGTAGGCGGTTCCTGAGGTGGACGAGGTTGGTATTTAGACCTGGTGAGGCCTCAGTAGGGGCATCTAGGTGATGTAGTGGTATGAGGAGAGGTGGGCTCCCAAAAACCATCTCATGAGGGGTGATCCCGTTGTCTCTGGGGCAGGTGTTTTTTCCCCATTGTATGATGCGAATTTGGCTGGTCCAGTCCGATGAGTTCATCTGTTGGAGGCGGGTCCGGATTTGATTGGCGATGGTTCTATGAGATCGCTCGCAGATGGAGTTTCCTTTTGGCCAGTAGGGTGAAGAGTGGCTGATGTGAAATCCAAACATTTCGGAGATCTGCATCCAAATTTGTCCGGTGAATTCAGGGGCATTGTCGGAGTGGATTGCCTGTGGCAATCCAAAATAGGGAAAGACATGTTGTAATAATGCCTCGGTGACGGCCATAGCAGTGTGTTCTCTGGCAGGGCAGGCGATCACGTATTTTGAGTACGTGTCCACGAAGGTGATGATGTAGCGGTATCCCCTGTCGTTTTGTAGAGGTCCCATGACGTCCACTGCCAAAAGTTGCCAGGGTTTAGAAGCGATGAGTTTGCCGGAAGGTCCTGGGGTGCGTGTTTGGTCTTTTCCCAGGGTGCAGGCACGGCAAGCTTCAGTGATTTTCTTGGCCGTGGTGTAGGGGCGAGGAGTCCAGTAGATGTCTTTGAACGTTTTCACCAACTTCTTTTGGCCTAGATGGATCCTGGTGTTGGTGTGCAAGGAAGATATCATTTGTTCAGCATCCTCAGGCCCTAGTACGATCTGACCTTCTGGGGTAAAGAGGGCGTCACCCCTTCTTTGTAAGAGGCCAAAAAGTCGGGTGGAGATCCAAGTTGGTTTGTCGTTCCGGAGGTAGGCCTGGATAAGAGGGGGAGTGGTAGTAGGTGGTGGTCGAGGTTCTTGGATGGCGTTGAGTTGTTCTGGTGCCAGTGGGAGCCGGGATAAGGCGTCTGCATTGGTATGGAGTTTTCCCGGCCTGTAGGAAATCTCAAAATCAAACTCCTCAAGTGATTCTCGCCAACGGACTGTTAGGGCATTCCTAGAGTCAGATTTCCTGAGCCATTGTCAGGCTTGGTGGTCAGTGATGATGGTGATCTTGACGCCAGCTAGGTAGGCCCGGAAGTGTTGGAGGGCCCAAACGATGCCTAAGCATTCTCTTTTAGTTACCGGGTAGTTGGTTTCTGCCGGGGTTAAGGTCCGGCTGGCACAAGCAATGATGTGCTCTCGTCCTTCTCGATTTTGGGAGAGGACTGCACCGACGGCGAGAAGGGACACGTCGGTGTAGAGTCTAAAGGGTAGTTGGTAGTCCGGAAAAGAGACGACAGGGGAAGACACGAGTAGGTCCTTGAGGGAGGTGAAGGCTTGGAGACGGTCGGGGGTCCACACAAAAGGTTCTTCCTTCCTAGTTAAGTTGTGTAGAGGTCTGGCAATGGTGGCGAAATTCTTCACAAACCTCCGATAGTAGGAGGCAAGGCCTAGGAAAGCTCTTACTCCTTTTACTGACTTCTGGGGTTGGATCTCCTGGATGGCTTGGAGTTTCTTGGGGTCAGGTGCAAGTCCTTCTTCTGACACCAGATGTCCTAAGAATTGGACCTGATGTCGAGCCATGGTGCATTTAGTAGGCTTCAGCTTTAATCCGGCTTGTCGGATCCTCTGGAAAACTTGGCGGAGGTGTTGGAGGTGTTCTGCCCAGGTACGACCAAATACTATTATGTCGTCCAAGTATGCCAGACATGTTTCCCAAGTTAATCCCTGAAGTACGGATTCCATCAGTCGGGAGAAGGTGGCAGGACCGTTACATAATCCGAATGGCAGCACTGAGAACTCGTAAAGCTTCCCTTGGCTGGTGGAGAAAGCTGTTTTTTCTTGGTCGGTGGGGGCGACGGGGACCTGCCAGTATCCGGATTGCAGGTCCAGTGTGGAGAACCATCTGGCCCCTAAGAGGGAGTCTAGGGAGTCGTCGATGCGTGGTAGTGGGGTGGCATCTTTGATGGTGACATCGTTGAGTTATCGGTAGTCGATGCAGAATCGAGATGACCCATCCTTCTTCTTGACCAGTACCACTGGAGAGGACCAAGGGCTAGTTGAGGGGTTGACGATGCCAGCTTCTAACATCTCTGCAACTTGCTTCTGTTCTTCTTGGCGCTGAAGGGGGTTCTTTCTTCGTATAGCCTGTCTGACTGGGGGTCCAACAGTGTGAATGTGGTGTTCTAGGACATGGGTGTGGCCTACATCTTGGGAGTTGGTGGCAAAGATGTCCTGGTATTCGGCCATTAACTGGCACAGATCGTCCTTTTGTTGAGGGGTGAGGTGAGTAGGAACGTCTGGGAGTGATGGAGTTGATGCAGGAATGGAGGTGGTGGTGTCGGTTGAAGGCTGGTCATCATAAGTCTCTAGTTCTCCGATGGTGAGACCCCTGGGTAGGGTGATAGGGTGGTCGGAGATGTTGGCTATTCTTACTGCATTTTGTTTTAAAATGGCAGGAGCAGTGAGACAATCCCTGTCAAAAGGGCTCTGAAGAGAGGGACTGTGAATGAGTTCTCCGTTGAGGGCTGGATGGATGGGTACCCGATGTTCATGATGTGGCAGCAAGGTGATGGGTTGAATGGTGATGGCCGATGCAACACGGATGGCTTTCAAGGTTTGAGGAGGGTAATGGAGCGGTGTGGCAATCTTCGGAGTGGTGAGTCCTGGGGGTTTGGTGGAAAATAACAATCTTCTTTCAACACACTGGATAGTAGTGCGGAGGGCCGTGAGAAGGTCGAATCCCAGGTATCCGTCATAGGTGGTTTCTTGGGAGGGAAATACCATGAAAGCGTGGTGATGGCCGTGGTTAGGTTGAGGGGTGGCCACATACAGTGGGGCTGTGATGCCAGTACTAGAAATAAGGTTGTCGTTGGCATCAATGAGGGTAGTGGACGAGTGTTGAATCGGTCCAAAAGTGTTGTGATGTCTCTGGTGGTAAGAGGAAAAAATACAGGATCTTGAAGCTCCGGTGTCGACAAGGAGTCGAGAGTTGACTCCCTGGATGGTCAGGTGGGTGTAAATGGGAGGCTATATCATATCATAGCTGCCCCTATCTCGAGCCCCCACCAGTTTGCAAGTTGGTGGGCGGGGGCGGTCTAAAAACCCGGTTTGATGACTTCCGGCTCGACTGTACTGTGGTCGTCCGGGTCACCAACCTCGTCGTAGTCCTCAGCTCCTGCGGTGCCGTCTTCTAGGATGGTGGCAACTCTTCTGGAGGGCTTCAGCCAGGGAACCTGTCCCCAGAACAGTGGAACCCTCGAGCGTTTGGCCAGCAACTCGGCAAAAGACCTCTTCAACCCATTAATAGGGCACTGGGACCCGCAGGGCTTCCAGTCTCCAGGCTTGTCTCTGGCCCATTCTTCCGGCTTGTCCTGGTTGCGGTTAGGGTGGTAGGTTGGTCCGGAATGAGCTCCTTGTGGCTTAGTGGGAGCTCGTTGGATACCCGCGATCTTTCCTTGCTCCTGGGATTTTTGCAGGGCCAGAATACGACGTATGATAGGGAGGTCTGTATCATATCTGGCCGGTTCTGTGATGGCAAAGTGGTCCCGGACTGCACGCGGAAGGATCCTCATCAGGGTCCGGCGGACGTTCTCCTTCCTCTCTGCAGCTGTAGCCGTTGTGAATGCGGTGGAAGCCAGCCTGGTAAGCTTGCTGATGGTGGCGTCGAGGTCCCCGTCTTAGGTGATGGCGTGAAATTGCTGGTCGGCTATTACAGTACCTAAGACGGGGTTAATGGCAGTTTTAGTGTATGTTTCAAACTGTTCCCAGGTCATTCCGGGGTTCTCTTTTACATAACTGGAAACTAGGGCCATAGACCGCCCTAGCTTCATGACTACAGTATGTATTTTAGGGGCAACTTCATCTTTAAATATGATGTCAAGCACTGGCTTGACAACCTCTAAATAGGTGGCAATGTCAGTTTCCTCTGGTCTGAAAGGAATAATATCCAGTGCTTTCCCTGCCATCCTGACTACTTATCCCTGTCGTGATACTCTCAAAATATTTAAAGCAGGAAAAACCTGAAAGGCTACCTTCGAGAAAGAGACACCGCTGCCACCAGTGTTATGCCCGGTCCAAATTGGAACGCGAGATATTCTTTGTACAATGAGCAGCTCTCTAACTGGATAGGTATACCTTAAACTTTAAATAAAGAGACAACACGGCAGGATAGTAAGCACACAGGTAACAAGTTAACATGGGTTTTATTCAGTTTAACACCTGGTTCATGGAGGAGCAAGACATATATTTTATACCTGTAACCTGGAGATCATCAACAACAATAAGAATAATTAAGACATACAATACTCAGGTTATCAAGTAAGCAATAGGAGTCGGACAATGGGTCCAGACTCAAGGTAATAATACTCCTAGGATACAATTATAAGGTATCCAAAATGGTGGAGGTACACCTCCTACCCAAATAGATCTCAGAGAGGATCTCAACAAAAGACAAGAGTGCAGTAATGGCAAATGCCGTCTGGATCATGCAATGATGTCCCTGGCATATAGTGACGTTAACTCACTCTAAAGCAATAATGGCCAAGTGGTCATCAACAATGAAGTGGGCTCGGAAAGGCTCACAAATGATATTAATACTATAGGTGTGCTAGATCTCACCTGGCAAAGATTAATCCTTAACTCTAATTGTGTACTAGCAAGGTGCTGAAGGCTGAGGCAACAATCGTCGGGAGTTGAGATAGAGTGAAATCTATTCGAGTTATGAACCTGACAGAATGTTAAATGAATTAGGCTAGAAGTTATACAAAGGGACTAGATTACGTGCAAATATGTGTTTGTGTTTGATGCTATGGGTCTTATATAAGCACGCCCCCTCTGTCGGGCTATGGGATACCAATAACCCGGGAAGGTGCATATATAAGGATCCCCTGATAGGTATGTATACTGGGTCCCGGCAAGTGGGCTAATTAACGTCAATTTAAGTAGGGAGAAGAAAGACCTCTCGCAAGACGTAATGTTAATGAGAACCCCTGAAGATAACTTCTACCACAACCCTGAGTCAACTCTATACCCATAAACGGTACAAAAGCACTTAAAGGAGAGCTGTAGTGAAAAGGAGGGCCCGTAGATCGAGGGAGGATCCAGTAGTCCGGAGGGCGGCTGGGCGTGATGACTCCGGAAGTTGGTCCAGGGGGGGGCGGCTGGGCGTGATGACTCCAGCTACTGGTCCAGGGTGAGTCACAAGATGATTCCTTAGACCTTGGCGCCTACCACGGGACAACCGGGTTCCTCTTGCACTCCCACAGTGCAGTGATCCCCAAAGGATTTGCTGGAGTTCTGCTACAAGGTATGGGGGGTTAGGGTGACTAGCATAATGATCTACCTAGAGTGGCAAGCAGTCTAGATAGTGACATTATAGGTAGTCTAAGGGGGGTCAAGGTAAGTGTCTTCCTCCCTTGCTAGTTCGTGGAACTATCAGAACCATGTAGCAAAAAGAGAATCCAGAAAGGGGAGCCCAAAGTGGGTTGCCCAAAATTAGTCCTCTTCCTGATGGGGGGAACCCGATCTGGTAGATCTCAAGTTACTACACTATCCTCATAATCCCTTGAACAAAACAAGGTAGGAATCCTTTGGTACTTGATTTGTGCACCACATCGAAGGCCAGAAAGGGGGAGCCCAAAGTGGGTTGCCCAAGCTAGTCCTCTTCCTGATGGGGGGAACCCGACCTGGTAGATCTTCGATCACAGCACACAACTGACAAGTTGAACACCAGCTATCTCTGGCTGTTCTTACCCTGAACTAAATAATACCAAATGGCAAGCTTAGTTACTGATGTCCAGGCTGGGTGAGTAACTAAAGGAACTAACTAGGAAACTAAAGTCACTTTGTTCCGGACATATTGTTCCTCTATGTACACGGCCCATTTGTGGTGGAAGTATAAGAGAGCCACCATAAATGGTCTGTGTACATCCTATCATAATATACTCAAGATGTTCATTGGTCTCTCTAAATATGAAAGCACTAGTATGGTGTGCACACTGTTGGATGTGCAGTGCTGTCGGGCTGTCATCAGGAGACTGGTGTACAGCTTTTCGCAGCGACTGCAATCCTCCAGTAACACGCTGATTGTAGCTCTTTGGTCTATTGATCATATCTATGAATCCCGTATTATATCTCACTAGCAGAAGCTGCTGCACACATAGTATGTAATGTAATATATAGGTCTAATTGAACTATGAGCAATGATCTGTGCAATAGGTGTTAACCAACATTGAGCAATAGCCTTAGTTAGCCTATCTGTGTTATATTGTGACAAAATGTGATATGTGCTCTATTCTGTAAATAGGCCTACTGTATTTTTTATTTTATTGTGTCTTTATTAATATATCTTTGTGTATAATTATTATCTGTGCTCTGACGAGAAGTGTATGTGATATGGACCATTAGGTCGTACTGTATTTATACTGTATCTATCTTATGTGTCTGGAATAAAGAATTATTATTATTATTATTATTATTATAAGGCAATCTTCTTGCCCCTACTTAAGGCGCCCGGCTTGAGAGGATCAAGGGCGTTTGGCGCATGGTGGTTATGTCCTTGTAGCTCTGGGGGTCGCGCGCCTGGACTCTGGCTGTACCTTGTAGCTAGATGCCCCCGGGCAGATTCTGTTATAAGATGGGGGGATCACTTCCTGGTGGGGGAGGAAGTGGATGAGAAATGGCATGTGCAGGATGATTCATATAAGAAAAGGTTTTAGAACTGCTGCATGGGTTGAACTGCTGGTTTAGTGGTAGCTAGAGATGCGGTCTTATTATCCTGAGCCCGCATCTCATTTACCAATACGTAAGGCATATAATAAGTGGTCGGCAAGTATTTGACAAGTCTTATAATAAATACTGAAGACAATTTTAGATAATACTGAAGCTGTATTTCCCAGATGTTAATAAAAGGGGATCGGGTAAACCTGACCAGTGTTCGGTTATGAAATTATATGTATAAGAACCAAACTATTATTTAGCGTAAATGCTCGCTTTCGCTCGTAAGGAAAACATTAACACCTAAATGGCAAGAAAGGTCTTAAATTTGACAAATAAACGGGGCAAACATATTTGTAAATGGCCAAACTAATGGACTTACTTTCCTTAGGGCGAATAGGTTATCTTAAAATGTCAAAACTAATGGGGCTAAACATGGGGGGGGGGACCAGAAAAAACACTCCCTCAATATGTGTGTGTGTGTGTGATATACCGTAAGTGCTGCTTGAGAGCATACATTTGTGAATATATTAGTTAGTCATTTACTGTAGTTTTCTTTGAAGAGTACTTTATCAGAGAAAACGGTTCTCTGCAGTACAGTAACTATTGTATTTAAATTTTAAGATGCACCTACATTTCAATTATTATAATTATTACAATTCTAAAACTATTATAAGAGATTTATTTAGGGTTAACTGCACCACTACTACTCCTCGATTACGGGATTCCTGTCTTAGGTAATTATTTGTTGTTGATCTTACCTTACTCAAGGGACCCTACAGACGCGCGGATAAGGGATACTTTTCTTATTTTGTCAATTTCATTGTCACCCCCCTATACAAGTTTCAGAGTTAAGTCCTAGTTTTGTCCAGCCAGTCCAGTTCAGTCCACAACACTTTGTTTACATGCTCCTCCCAGAAGTTCCCGGATGTTCATTAGCCAAGGAGAGTCGAGCTTCACCTAGTGTTTTATTTTCCCAACAAATTATTATTATCTTTTACAATAGTCTCTTCCAGTGTTTTACATACTGTCTGAATTTATTACTTTCTAATTTTTCTACATTTAGTTTTTGGGATATCGATTTGTAACAATACATTATAACTTGTACCCACAATGCACTTCGCCTGTGAAGTGTGACGTCAGTTTCAAACACAACCTCCTGGAAGGCCTCATGCCAGGTTAGTTTTCCTCACATTTAGGGGTATTTTTGGCGGTATTTCTAGAGTATGGCTATCTTTCTTCAATATATAACCGTAAGTAGACCCTTAGGGCTTGCATTACAGGGTCTTTTCCATGTCAAAAAGGCCAATTTCGCCCATTATATAGGGACATATCCTCAGGCCTCCCCCCCCCCCCCACACTCACGTATGTTAATGTTTTGTAAGTGTGTATTTTCTATTTAGAAAGTGAGGAAAGCCCTATTTATTAGCATTTGTATTATTAATTGTAATTCCGATACCCCAACAATCTAGGGGAGAGTTTGGGAATGCAGGGTTTCGGGTGAGGTAAAAATAGGGGTATTATGGACAGTGGGAATAGCCTAACTCTAAAAATGTAATAGGCCTAAATACAATTGAAAAAACTCCAAAATGTTGAAATCCGAGCCAAGTTTTGGCCAATTTTCAGAGTCCAAAAAGGGCAAAACCCATAATACTAGGTTAGGTTAGGCTAATGTTAACCCCATAATACTAGGTTAGGTTAGGTTAGGTTAGGTTAGGTTAGGTTAGGTTAGGTTATTTGGTTAGGTTAATGACAAAACTTGGCTCGGATTTCATGGATTTAGCGGGGGTGTGGGGGCGGCAGCCCCCACCCATAATACTAGGTTAGGTTAGGTTAGGTTATTTGGTTAGGTTAATGACAAAACTTGGCTCGGATTTCATGGATTAAGAGGGGGTGTGGGGGCGGCAGCCCCCACCCATAACACTAGGTTAGGTTAGGCTAGGCTAGGCTAGGCTAGGCTAGGCTAATGTTAACCCCATAATACTAGGTTAGGTTAGGTTAGGTTATTTGGTTAGGTTAATGACAAAACTTGGCTCGGATTTCATGGATTTAGCGGGGGTGTGGGGGCGGCAGCCCCCACCCATAATACTAGGTTAGGTTAGGTTAGGTTAGGTTAGGTTAGGTTAGGCTAGGCTAATGTTAACCCCATAATACTAGGTTAGGTTAGGTTAGGTTATTTTGTTAGGTTAATGACAAAACTTGGCTCGATTTCATGGATTTAGCGGGGGTGTGGCGGCGGCAGCCCCCACCCATAATACTAGGTTAGGTTAGGCTAATGTTAACCACATCCTTACTGAGTTTTTCAACAGTGAAAAACAAGAAAACCCCAGCCAACTTTCAAAATGAGGTTACTGTGATTTTGGACTCTGAAAATTCGACAAACACCAGCCAAGTTTGGTCAACACTTTGGGGTTTTCTTCAGCTGAAAAAGGGTGAAATCCGAGCCAATTTTGTTTTCCAATTTTGCCCTTTTTGGATTCTGAAAATTGGCCAAATCAGAGCCAACTTTTGCCAAAACTTGGCTCGGATTTCAACATTTTGGTGTTTTTTCAATTGTATTTATTACATTTTTAGAGTTATTCCCATAATACCCCTATTCTCATAATACCCCTATTTTTACCCCCCCCAAAACCCCGCATTCCCAAACTCTCCCCTAGATTGTTGAGATATTGGAATTACAATTAATAATACAAATGCTAATAAATTGGGCTTTCCTCACTTTCTAAATAGAAAATACACACTTACAAAGCATTAACATACACAAATAAAATAAATTAAACATAAAATAGCAGGAGTAGTAGTTATGCAGAATTACCTTTATTTATAATAAATATATATATATATACTTTCCAATGCCATCTCAATACACTATTATGGTTAAACAGTTTGAGGCCTATCTGAAAGCTCAACATTGATGCGCACACACAGTGGCGGATCCAGCTCAGGCTTAAGGGGGGGGCTGATATACATGAGGGGCGCCATAATTCACACAATATTTTTTATATGTATTGTATTTCAGATAAAATGCAGTATATATCAGATGTAAGGGCGCAATTTTGGTCACTAAGGTGGGGGGCTGCCGCCGCCCCCCCCCTCCCCCCCCCGGGATCCGCTACTGCGCGGCACACAAACCATATGTCAGCCCAGCAGCTACTACTGATCATTGTTTCTGGACTCCATCAGAGAAAGACGCTCTTTAGCAAGCTCCCTCAGCGCACACTACAGCGCACTTTCTAGGCTGCTAATTTTCGATCAACGTAGCCTATTAGGCCTATAGGCTACTTAAATTTATTTTAATTAATGATGACTACTTACGACTACTTGGCGACCGTGAGTGGTGTGGATAAGATAATTCGTACCCGAGATGCGATCATGGCTGACACAGAGATAATTGTATGGCTTGGACAAGGTTGTTCTGGGAAGGCTGCTCGGGTGACCTACAAGGGAGTTGACGCCTGCATGAAGGAAGCTAATTGGGATGTCTGTGACGAATTCATGTGGGAGGCCAAGGCTTTGTGCATAGTTGATGGTGCAGCTGGGGCACCTAAGCTACTGGCTGCTAGTGAGGATGGCTCAGTGCTTATAATGGAGTACTGCGACGGCTACACTCTTGCCGAGTTCGCTGCTCAAGGTGCAGGCTCTAGCGAGGACCGCACCAAAGTTGCCCAGGACGTCAAGCTCGCGGTTAAGGCTCTGCACAAGACCGGATACAGCCACGGGGACATCCACGGTGAGAATATTATTGTGTGTGGTGGCCCGGGACAGTACCACGTTAGACTCATTGACTTTGGCCGCTGCAGAGAGTTGGACGAGGAGGATGTTGTTGACGAATTGCAGGATGTTAAGGACCTGTTGATGGCGGTTAACATTCTTTGACATCACTGGAAAATATTAGTTAAGGACGCTCTTTGCACTTTATTCTGGCCATTAGGCTATTCCTTAGAAGATACAATGATTCTTTTTTTCTGGTTATTATTGGATGATTTTATTCATATTAGAAAGGCTATATGGAAGTCAGAGGGTTAATTGAGATATTCTATACCCTTATAATTTTCACAGAACCTTCCTAAATTGAATAAAATCGTCTAATGATAGCCTGGATAAACTGCAGTCAATATGTCATAATCTTCAAAGGGTTATTAGGTGATATTAGACAGTTTACTACGAATATTTGGAAGCTAAATGGTATATATTGTTACCCTGTAGCCAAAAATAAATATCCGGAAATTGTTACCCTGTCACCAAAAATCCCGCAACCACAGAACTACGCCGAGTTGACGTACGGTCTGGGGATATGTAAAATAGTCATTGGGGGTAGGTCTAATAAACTCCCCATGTGTTGTAGGCATAGCCTCCACGAGACTATCACCTAGCTGTTTTTTTCCAAAAGAACTAATTAGGTTGTTTCCTTATTGTACGTCCAAGCGTAGTAGGCCTACAGTGGTAGAGCGGTAGTCTGGCATGCCTACTGACCCGGGTTCAAAACCTAGCCAGGTCGATATTTTTGAAAGGATAAATTTCCTTCTCACCCAGCATTTCAATTGTGATAGTGTGCAGGCTACTCCATTGATTTCAGAAGGGCCTCTCTAAGCTGTAAATAATCGTCTAATGATAGCCAGAATACAAAAAAGCTTGCTAATGCTGAAGGGGTTAAAGAGTTTTTTTCTGGACCCCCTTCACCTTCGTGTTTAGCTCCACTAGTTTTGACATTTAAGACATTCGCCCCATTATTTTGGCTTTTTTTAAGACCTTTTGCCAAATTTCTTTGTCAATTTCAAGACCTTTCGTACGTGCCATTTAGGTGTTGACTTTTTCCTGGCAAGCGATAGCGAGCCTGCTCTTTAGGAGGACTGGACGGGGCATTGTTCTATTGAAAACTGCACAAATTTATCATGAGGGTATTTCTTAAGCTTGATGGAGATCTAGGGAGAAAACTAAGACAAAAACCAAAAAAACGTTAAACAAGGCAAACACAGATGGCAGACTTCGCCCTCGCCATACTGCCAGAGACTGACACAAAATGTTTGGGGCTCTACTGCTATCACCATCCTCACTACTACTATTCACTATTCACCATTATCATCATTACTACTACTACCACAATCAACACTGCCATTACTACCTCCACCACAATTACCACCATCATCTCAACTACTACTGTAATTCAGTGAAAATAGGTTTGCCTAAATTGAACAAGATGCGGAAATACACTTAGACTACAAGGCTAAGTGAGGTAGCCTACCTTACAGAACACACACACAATCACACACACATATATATATATATATATATATATATATATATATATATATTATAAGTTTGATTCCCGAAGGGAAGTAGAGAAAACCTAATTTATATTTAGTAGGGCCCCGTAATCATTGACGACATCGCCTATTAGTATAATAGTCTCCATTCAACATCCCGCGCCAGCATTTTGAATATCCCGCGCGGAAGTTACCATGGAGTACTCGTCATAAGTGCACGCTTAATTCCCTTATGGGATCGTCATTTTGATCGGGTACCCTACAGAAAAAAACTCTGTAAAATATAAAAAAGAAAAAATAACTTAGTATCTGTTATCATAATTATGTCTTGCCATATGCGTGGATTTCTCATATTTTGCTTCCCCGACACCAGGCCCTCTAGCGGCCATCTTCGACCTTCACTGATATACTTTGTAACTTTTGTATGTGTTTAGGTGCAATCACCACGGCCAATCTGGGGATCCGCCATTATTGAGCTCGTCCTGGAATCTTTAAGACTCTGAATCTTATGATTCTATACAGGCAATAGCTCAGAGAAGAGTGTTGAGATGGGAGAAGGGGTGTTGGAGAGAGAGGAAGGTGTTGGAGTAGCTTTGTTATGTGTGTTTAGTCTGTATACGTCGTCAGAATGTCCCCTGACTGGGTGCAAGCATATGAAACATGCTAGGACGTACTACCACACCCACTAAATGTCAACCGTGGCGGGTATTCGATCCCGGGTCTTGCAGATTCACACGCGAGCGTGCTCACCACTCGACCACCACAGCTCCGTATACCAAGATAAAACTATAAAAATCAATGAATGGGAAATGGGATGGCCGGGAGGGATAGTGCTCGTCAATGATTACAGGGCCCTACTAAATATTAGGTTTTCTCTACTTCCCTTCGGGAATCAAACCTATAATTTAATAGGGACCCTTCATCATTGACGACATCGCCTGAATTACCAAGACTGGAGGCGGGACATTCGTGACAATATCCTAACCTCAGGGAAAAAGAATCCGTATACATTTGTTTAAGTTTTATTGTATGCAAACAATATATAAAAAATAGAAAAAGATTTGCAAGCAGTGCGTGACATTAAGTAACTGCTTGCTCATGGTCAGATCTTTAGCCTACATTAGATCGCATGCATGATATATTGGGACACGCATATGTGTTCCCTAGAACTACAACTTCTGCAGAAGTTTGTTCGTTCTAATCTTAAAATTATTTGTACAGTAAATATATTTGTACCATCTGAGAATATGTACATAGTTGCAACTATGCTAGATATCTTATAATTAACATAAAATTAAATAAAGGACTGTAGAACCAGTCTTACCACAGCTCGTGATTCATCACAATCTCCAGGGACACAGTGGGGTATGGACTATGGGTATGGAGCAAGGTTCGAAGGTTGCCAATTGTTTCCAAGTGGAAAGCGGAGACCGGGAGGGACACCGGGTTGCCGCACCACTGTTGCAATTGATGGTACCATACCTGGGCTGGCCATAGCGGCGCGATCATCGAGACTAGGCCCCGGTAACCCCTCAGCTTGTGAATTACTTTGCACATTAGCACAGAATCTGGTGGAGGAAAAAGATAGATTGACTTCCACCTGGTCCAATCCACCAACAATGCATCGGGTCCCCCCGCCGGGGTTATATCCTGATGAGTGAGGAAGAGAGGAAGTCTGTGGTTCTCTTTGGATGCAAACAGGTCCACTTGTGGATGGTAAGGCTTTGCAATCATCTTGTCGAAGATGGCCTGTTTGATCGTCCATTCTACTTGAGTGCTCCGCCGGCGAGAGAGAGCGTCTGCCCAGACGTTCGCCACGCCGGAGAGATATGTTGCATGCAGGAAAATGCCCAGCAATTCGGCCAGGGCAAAAATCTGTTCGGAAGCCTTCAGCAACTCTCGAGACCTCACTGAGCCCTGTATTTTAATACAGTAAACTGCAGTTTGGTTGTCCATGCGGAACGCTATTGATTTGTTTGTCAAAGTTATGCCGTGATTTTGGAGAAAAAAAGAGAGGAACTAAAAGCTCTTGTTTGTTGATATGCCAGTGAGTGTTGTCTGACCAGGTGCCCTGCCCTTGATGGCCCTGGTTTGACTGATAGCCCCAACCTAGTGCCCCTGAGGCGTCTGTGTCTACCCATACCGTAGGAGGGGGAGAAACCCATGTCATTATTGAGTGGAGGACTTCCCGCTTGGCCCAGACCGACAGTAAGCTGTGGATTACCGGAGGAATTGGCCATAATTTCTTCTCCGGCGAGAGAGGAAAAACTTTGTTGCCTTCCAGGATTAATAGTTTGACTTTCAGCTGTCCCAACTTCACAGTTAATTGTATCCAGTTGAGAGAGCCGATCAGGGAATCCCAAGTCTTCCTGGTCGTATCCAGACTGTGGAGAAAACGGAACAGTTTCCTGCAAAATCTGTTGCGGTTGTCCACACTCTGAGTAAGAGTCAGATTGGCGGTATCCCAGACCAGCCCTATCCACTGAATAGTCCTTGTGGGGTCAAGGAGACTTCGCCAAGTTCACCTTGAACCCAAGGGTTTGCACATGAGTTAACACTTGGTTTACATGATCGTGACATAAGTCATTTGAGTTCGCCACTACTAGCCAGTCATCCAGATACCAAAACACCTGTATGCCCTGGACTAACAAAGGCAAAAGGGCTTGCCGGACTAATTTCGTGAACATTCTTGGTGCCAGGTTCAAATCGAAAGGCATTCTTTGGAAGACATAAGTCTCTTGCCTGATCCTCAGAGCAAGGAATTTTTGGAACCTCTTGTTTATAGGGACATGCCAATAGCTAGCATCTTTGAGATCGATTAAGCACATCCAACCTTGCGGAGGAAGTGAGAGTCTGAGTTGCTGTACTGTAAGCATCCTGAAGGGTGAATTCTCTATAAAGATGTTCAGGTGCGAGAGATCGAGAACTGGTCGCATCTGCACACTGTCCCGTTTTGGCACTAAAAAGAGCCGTGAGGTGAACACTAGGTGATTGGAATTGACTGGGATAAGGACATGTTTGGAAATAATTTCTTAGACTAGAGCCTCCTCCTCCTGAGACACACTGTTGTATTCCAGCGGCTGACGCAGTCGAGGCCGCCGGAGCCACCGCCAGGTGATTCCTTTGCTCACTACTTTCCTGGACCAAGTTTTCTTTGGCCAGGCCGAGCGGAATGAACGGAACGAACCCAGGTGCAAACTGGGCCTGTCCTTCAAGGCAACTCTCAAATCCGGCACCCTTAAGCATGGTACTGGGAGACTGAGAGTATGGGTGGCTAGTTTTTGGAGGGAGAGGTGGTTTGGTATCTGGTGGCTGGCTAATTTTGGTGGACGACTGCCCCTGATTACCCTTTTGTGGGGCTTTACCTTTGTACCCAGAGTATTTACCTTGTTTGGACTAGTGCAGATTACCTCCTTGCTGAGGAGGGGGTCTGGGGTCCCTTGGTGACTGTTTGGCCTGTGGCTGGTAAGGCTTGCTACCGCCTTTTGACTTATGAAAGGGTTTCTTCGCAGGGTCCTTCCAAAGTTGGGAGGTAACCTGCTTCCAAGCATTAACCATATTAAACACTAGACTCCAGGTTTCTAAGTTAAGAAGGGGGGCAGTAAGGACCGGCGAGAGAGTTACCCGGCGACCTTTGTCCGCCGGCAACTTCCTGACCAGATTGACTCTCAGATCTTGGCAGGCTCGAACCGCTTCCATGATTGCAATTCTAATGTCTCCTAAAGACTGAATGGAATTCTGTAGTAAAAGTCTTCTAGACAACGATCAGTAGTTTTCCTAATTTGGGAGTCAGCTATGGCTGAAATAGTACGTAACAGAGAGGCAGCGATCTGGCGACTAACCAAGTACCGAGAGAACATCCGGTAGGCCTTATATCTTAACTTGAAATCCCGCTCGAGGTGAGAAGCCGGGGGAGTAGAGAAAGGTTCATCTAGGGAGTACAAGGATACTTTGGACGCCGCCAGAAAGGTAAGTAAATCTGAGGAAACTCCCTCTGCTTTGGCTACTGGCAAATAAAAGTAAGCATGATTTTCTTGGGGAACCTGATGAGAAGACTTAGAAGTAATAGTGGTAGCAAAAACCTGAGCCTCTATCTCCCAATCTACCCAGGGGCCTAGCCCAACCTGCCCCATCTGCAGGACTGGTGTATGCGTATGGTCTAAGACCGGAATTGTAGCCAATTCCGGCGTGAGATCATTAAGCTTTGACATCGTTGATGCCATCAGCTTTTAACCAGTCTGCAAACAGCTGTGCAGAATCGGCAGGAGGGACTGCCGGTGCAGCTGTGTACAGAAAGTAGTCTGGATTGTAAGAACTTGGAATAGCTTTAAGTGACACATCTAGAACTCTTCCTGCCTCATCTTTAGCCAGAAACTTTCGACTCCTGTTAACTTCAATCTGCCATCCGCCGGGAACCGGAAGTTCCCCTGACGCGGTGGGTTGAGCTAGTTGTGGGCTCTGAGGGATCGCTGAGATCCATGAACAATCAGGGCCATAGAGGAGGGGCATGGGGCCCTTCCTCAATGGTGCCTTATCTAAAGGAGGGGGAGTGACATCAGAGATAACCCTTAGGCTGGTGGTAGTAAGCGTAGCCGGCACTGTAGTGCCTGGAGCCGCAGCCACCGCCGGGGTAGGACATGACGGAAGAAAACCTGGGGGGGTCTAGGGGCCTTACAACAGAAGGCCTAGGGGCCACTACAGGTTGACTAGCCGAGGGGTCAGAGGAGGCAGGGAGTTGATAATGTTGCATAACCTTATGCAATAAATCACTTATTTGATCTGAAGTGATTGTACACTTACTGTGAGAGCCCCTGAATGATTGGGAGCTTGCTTCAGAGTCCTCACCCGTGATAGACTGGGGGGCCGGGGTGAACAGTACTTCCTCCGGCTCCCTACTCAACTCAGAATTCTGCTGTTGTACCTCTAATTCATGATCCGCCGGGGGCCACATTAAATCTGGAACCGAAGATGGTAACATGTCTATGTTACTGTCATCAGCTCTTTCCTGATTTACGTTAAATAGAGATTGAGATGGCTCAGACTGATGCCAGTAGCCCCCTGCCACAAAGGGCTGGAACTCTGGTATTACCCGAGGGTTATCATCTACTTGTGACCCTGACGGATATCCCTTGTACTGCTCGGCCAGGACTCTCCTAGGGCATGTTGATCGAGCACTACGGGGTACAAAATTCAATTTTGGTATGGCAAAGGTAACATTGTTAGGCACACTTAAAGATTGATCATGACTAGGTGTGGATTCTAGTCCGTCTGCCCCTAGTTCCGAGTCGCCAGAGTCTTGCTTAGGCGTGTCCGGGGTCGAGGGTGGTGGCTGAGAGGTGTCCCTCCGGTTGCCACTGCTTGCCTGACTCATCGATCCCCCAGAGTCCTCTCTCCGGCGTTTGAGAGACCGGGAAGACTCTGAGGACGAGTGTCTTGACTGTTTGTGGGGGGATCTAGACCTTGACCTTGACTTCCGCTGAGGAGAGGATGATCTTCTTCTCTTAGTACGGACGGAGGGGGGCACCTCGGTGACCGCACTCTCAGTGCCACTGCTACTACTCACCACCTCTTTGCTGAGGGCTTTCGACTTGACTTTAGGTCTGACAGATTTAGAGGAACCGGGTTTAACAAGTGTTGACTTTATAATTAGTTGGTCCCATAGGGCCTCATCATCACAGTGAAGCGCCTTATGGGCCGTGTCTTTGGCATAAGAATTAAACATAGATTTTATTTCATGAAGTGCCGCTAAACACGATAAGTCGTTCTTAGTAACTAACGCGGTTTTCAAATCAGAGCAAATTGTACAGCGTTTAGATAACCACAAGCCTCTAGAGCGATCCAGGCATTTCACGCACTTAATGCATAGTTTGTGAGCAAAAATAGGCAACAGAGAGCAGGTAGGAGTAATGCATAGTTCAAACTGTGGCATGTTGCCAAAAAAGGGGCCCCTCCCCCCCCGGGATCAGCCGCCCAAACTCTGCCGGAGTAGCTGTCACACAGGAGCCTGGAAATGTTTTCCAGGAATCAATGCTCATAAGGATAACCTGCGAGGTGTTACGACTCGTTTTAAGCTGATTTTAACTACTTACCTGTGACAAATGTCACAGGCCCCTTGACCTTTTAGTGTCTGATTATCTATGAACAGTTTGCAAAACTTATCTTTTCACTCTTGTACACTTGACTTGTGGCGCCGCAGGGCGAGAAAGTAGAGTCTTGTAGCCGGGTCAGTCAGGGAGAGTTAACTCAGCGGGCCGAGTTAGCAGCTCCCTTAGGAATGCAGTTCCGCCGGAAGCCTGTGGTTCAGCCAAACCACGCTGGGATCTTTGATTGTTCCTACCAGTTTTGAAGACGGATAACCTGAGCCCACAGCACAGGGCCGCCGGAAAAAACAACCAAACTAAGGAGAGGGAGACAAGGCACAGCTCCACTCACCAAAGACCCACATATCACACATAATAAATATATATAGGGACGTCTCCCTACCCCCAAAACATGCAAACACACATGTTCAATCACTAGGGGTATACATAGGCATATAATAATACAGAACATTTAGCATCCTAAATTACCTGAAGCCTACGCCGGAGACCCCTAACTAGGCTGGCCACGAGGTCCGAAGAACATCACAGGTAGACCACGCTCCAAAGCCCCCAGCAGCACATCGACGATAGGAGGCCCACCCAAGGGGCCCACAAGCAAAACACGAACCCTGGAAGGTGGAGCACCATGTGCAGGCACCCTTAAACCAGAGCATTTGCTGATTCTTGAATCAAAGGGCATGTACTTTCCTCAATACTGACAGTCTGTATCATGCCTTGTAGAGTGGTAGCCTCCTAGCTAAAGTAACACAAAAGGTAAAGGCGTAACCCAACAATAATAAAAACACACGCGGTAAGACGATCCTGGGACCCGTAGACACCCGTTACAAAAGTACCCTAAATTACACATACTTCCTGCGGACATACCAATCTGGCAGCCGTGCTAGCTAATCTAAACCTTGTTACTACAACATGGATCTATACAAATGAGTAAAGACTCCCTAGAAGCTCTGGAACATCGAATGAAGCGGAGCTCGGCGAAAGCCTTGTTGACAGGATGGGAAAGTTGGAAGGTCGAAGATGGCCGCTAGAGGACCTGGTGTCGGGGAAGCAAAACATGAGAAATCCACGCATATGGCAAGTCATATGATAACAGATATCCATTTTTGTTTGTTTTTTTATTTTACGGAGTTTTTTTCTGTAGGGTACCCGATCAAAATGACGATCCCATAAGGGAATTAAGCGTGCACTTATGACGAGTACTCCATGGTAACTTCCGCGCGGGATTTTCAAAATGCTGGCGCGGGATGTTGAATGAAGACTATTATACTAATAGGCGATGTCGTCAATGATGAAGGGGCCCTATTAAATATATTGTTATGCCCTGATTTTATTCAGGTTTAGCTATTGGTTAAGGTGAGTTCTTTCCAGACTGAGATTTCCAAATTCATACAAATATACATATATAGAAGACAATAGAGGATACATATAATACCAAAATATAGTTTGTAGTACAGTTGATTCACTTATGCCCTAAATACATATAACTGAGCAAGAATGTGCTAACATGAGAAACATATATGGTACAACTTAATAACCCTCTGGCTGCGGTTATATTTGCGCTATTTAGGGCATATTCAGGCACTCTTGAATGATTAATCAAGTATCTGCAAGAAATGAAATGTATTCTGCCGAAAACTAGACGAAAATAGCTTCAAAATCACACTAGAACGAGCTTCCTAACTCGCGGGGTTCACCCGCAGCGCTGCCATAGACATTCGGGAAAACTCTCTAATTATTAGCAATGTAGCGGCTTGGCAACGCTGCTGAGACCGCGGTCTGAGACCACAGGTTCCCTCAGTGCGCGGCTGGCCGTGCTGACAGTCGGAGGTGGGCTCTTCGCTGTCCCGCCCACTGACACTCTATTTCTACGGCTTTTACAGGCTTTTAAAGCCTGGAAATTGCTGTAAATTGCCTATGCGTTTCAGAACGTCTCCCGCAGCCCAAGGGTTAAATCCTTATTCTTCCAGCACGATCGCGGATCTAGATGGAGCTCAGGTATGATCAATTTGGTTTGGCTAAATTCCTTTATCTAGAATCTAATAAATATGTCGTTGTGGAAATAGTACAATTAGCTAGTCAGATACCTAACGTTCACTTTATACTTAGGCGTGGTATATTCAGTTGCTATTATTGACGAGGGCAAGACAGTTATTATGTTGATCTTCTATTAATATTTATCACCAAGCGCACTGGTGTATTCATAGGATCAAATCAAGATTGTTGTGGACTCTAAACTTATTTATCACTAGGCAGAATTATGGCAGAGTTAATACATGCAAAATTCGGCTTATTTGGATTTAATTCCTTGTATAATTATATTAGAGTGGTGTACTAATACTGATTTTAACACATGGTACACTCATAGAGAGAATCGGTTTCCATAGACTCAAGTTAGTTAACACTTAATAATAATATTAATAATATTTATTCAGTTAGCAATTTACAGAGTTGGTACCACATAGTATATTACAGATATGACATGTACCAGCTTTGCATTATTCCAACTAAGGATAGCCCAATAAGGCCGTTACTAATCTAAGGTATAATTTCCCTACAACAATAGCCTAATTAAGTCAAATAAATTGTATAGAAACCAATCTGCATTTAAGGATATGTTCTTGGACGACAAACATATGTATGTGTGTGTGTGTGTTTGTGTGTGTGTGCGCGTGCGTGTGCGTGTGCATTGTTGATAGTGCCTGTTGCAATAGGTGGTCTAGCATGCAGTGTGAGTATAGTGACTTATGTGATGACGTAGTTGTGGTGACCAGGCGACCCTTCTCACCCGTCTTATGTTATGACAACCATACCACCACCTCCACCTCCACCACCACAGTCACCAGGCCCATACCTTACTCACCACCACGGTCACCACTACGTCTGTACTCTACCCATTCATAGAGCGTAAGTCAAGATATACAGTACGTTAATTAGTAAATAAATATATCACTTAATCATATCAAGAAGAAGAAGAAATATATCACGGTTACTTAAGTTGGAAATGTAATTCTTCTGTCTTTCTGAAGGGGGACGGGCTTATTTATTTGCTCATATATGTATCTTTTAATATTTTTTTTTTTAGTTTCCTCCCTAGACCTCCATCAAACTTAAAAAAACATCCATTATATCCCGCTTCTAGATTAATTTTTAAATTTTTCAGTAAAAAATGGGCCGGTTCTTCCAAAATTACAGGCTCACTATCGTTCGCCAGGAAAAAATAGCACAAGTCTTCATATTGACAAAGAAATGAGGCGAAAGGTCTTAAAATCGACAAACTAATGGGGCGAACATCTTGAAATCTGAAAACTAATGGGGCTAAATATGAGGGAGAAGGGGATCTTGAAAAATTACCCATCTATCCTTAAATTCGTCTTCAGAACAGAATTTAAAGTCCATTGACGATAACTACAAGGTCAGGTGAAGGTCAAGAATTGAGGGATAAGCCTTTACAACTGCACCAGACATACAGTAAATTATAACCTACCTATAAAGGAGGTAGTTTTGTTGTGGATCCGATCACAAAACGTAATGTGTATGGTTCGAATCCCGGAGGATCATATGCTTTCATTAATTTATTCAAGTGCATTGGGGTCTGTAATTTTGTTTTTCTATGTGAGTGAGGGAGGCAAAAGGCAGAACTGCCTGTAGCCAGAGTTGAAAGAGTGACAGGACCAAAATCAAGGGACGTACGAGCTAAAATACCTGGACACACTGAGTTTGAAGCAATTTAAGTCATAGGAGGAGGGAAAGACTGATTCCGGGAGCGAGTTCCAGAGTTCAGCTGTTAAATAAAAGAAAGACAGAGTAACGTTTCACTCTTGGGTTAGAGAATTGCACAGAGTAGGGGTGGGATTGTGTTGCAAGACGGGTACCACGTGCCCTATTAGAAGAGGTGGTATACACTGAGAGAGCTCTGAGGAGCACTGATTATTGTAGTAGCGATTGAATAGCGAGAGAGATGCAACATTGAGGCGGAGAGAGAGAGATTGCAGAGAGTTGGTGAGTGGACGTGAGTTAATAATACGAAAGACCTTCCTTTCTACTTTGTCTAGGAGTGCGGTGTGTGGATTAATGCGGTGGACGATTAATGTTAAGAACGGTGTTTCTTCATTTGTATTGGGCTGAAAAGAATTATATTTGCGAGAAGTTGGATTCGTCTCGTTTTTAGCAATACTGATCAGGTAGAACCAGTAGGGGTAATGGATGTCTCTGGTGGGTCATGAAAGCGTTTGGATGGCCACGATGCTTTATTTTTAACCCTCTCCTACATATGACGCGATTTTGAGCCTATTGGGGATACTTTAAAGCCTTTGTTACCATCAGGGGTATTTAGAAACCTTTAGTTTAGTTACTTCAACCTCTGCAGTTGTCTTTGAGTTAGCTGTGGGCAGAAAACTAATTTTGGAGAGGTAATTATAAGAGTGAGATAACTCTATTTCTTATTGCTAATCTGGCAACCTCTGCGTCATATGAGTCTGAAGGGGTTAAGCTGGTATCACTCGAGCGGTTTTTTCCCCTCAACATTTATCCTCAACACTGGTCTGGTGACAGGTCAGTTGAACCAGTGCCACTTCAACCAGTGCCACTTTAACCAGTGCTAACTCAACCAGTGGCCACTTCAACCAGTGACCATTTTAACCAGTAGGTTAGGTTAAGTTAGGTTAGGTTACTGGTTAAAATGGTCACTGGTTGAAATAGTCACTGGTTGAGTTAGCACTGGTTAAAGTGGCACTGGTTGAAGTGGCACTGGTTCAACTGACATGGAACCCACTGGTCTGACAGCTTATGAGGTCAACATTTATTTTATTTTTTTCTGTTACCAAAATTCATCTATCGTCAGTCTAGTTTCCGGTACCAGTAAACAAATGTTGCCAGAAAACTTTTGATTATCGAATGTTGAGTATAAAAGCTCTCGTGTCATACCAGCTTTAAGGGGGGATGGGCGTATTTTTGGGCTTATTTATTTATGTTTTTAATATTTTTGTTTTTTTTAGTTTCCTCCCTAGAACTATCTAGCCTAGCTTTAAAAACAAAAACAAAAACACATCCCCAAGACCCCACTTCATCGATCATAGGAATCCCACAAAATATCGAACATTGTGACTAACGTGAGCGCTCCTATTGGTCGAATCCTACATACACTATCTTTTAGTAGTGGTTAAATTTGTATGTGCCCAGGACAGAATTTTAAGTAGCTCTAACAAGTTATGTAAATCAGAATATATACAAAATGCCTTACAGTAAACAGCGATATTTAAGTTCAACCATATCTTAACCCCTCCTATACCAGCGATGGCATTTTAATTTTAGTCTAGTTATATTTAGACTCTTTTGAGCAGTTTAAAAAGGATCTGTGGTAGTAAAAAGGGTCAAGTGAGATTGTTCGAAGCCTCTTAATTACTGGAAACCTTTAAAATCGTCTAATAGTAGCCAGAATAAAGTCAAATGGACGGCATTGGTACTGAATGGGTTAAGGGGGGAGTCACCTGCTTGTGTTCTACCCTTTTATCTCTTTCTCTAGGTTGTATCCATTCGGCCCCATTCACCCTACTGTTTTAAGACGTTTATCCCCATCCAAGTGTCGATTTCTTCCTGGCGAGCGATAGCGAGCCAGCACTGTATGGAGACATCCAGCTTCACCAGAGACATTTTTCCATCGAAAAATGTACAAATTTAGCCTGCTGTCACTTTTTTTTTAAATGTATGCTGGCTCGTCACCGCTCGCCAGGAAAAAATAGACACCTGGATGGGGATACACGTCTTAAAACAGTAGGCTGAATGGGGCCGAATGGATACAACCCAGTGTAAAACAAAAATAAAACGAGGTGGGCCCCCTTAACCCCTAAAAGTCGGCGCGCAACTTAAGTCGTATTTAATAAAGCTGGACTATGCGGCGGCGCTCGACATAGGTCGAGTGGCAATTTCAGCACGTAATGTTGCTGAGAGAGAGAGACAAGTGGTGGCAGGAGACTAGCGAGCGTATGACTGCTCCAGACCACCGCGGCGAACCTACTGACACGAATCTTAGCTCCCTCCTCCCTCTCTCACTCGCTACATACTGAATTGTATGGGGAAAGTACCGAATTACATGCTTTTTGCACTCGCGTTGCACGGTTATTGCAAGAAAACTAGCGGTCATACAAGGATCGTTATGGTGTCATTCGAAAGCTCTGTTTATGCCCTTTCAGGGATAGATACTTGTTTTACGTTCTGGGTCTTATTTAGGCATGAAAATGATCACGTAAACAGCCCTATTTTGGCTAAAAACACCCCGCTGGGCGGTACATATAAATAAACCGCATAGGCCGCTCGTAAAGGGTTAAAGCAGATAAATAGTCTCTTAGCATACATAAAACCTTATATAGATTGGTGAAAATAAATATGCAACTTATTTGCAAGAGATTGTAATTGCTTGAGTTCTCATATCATAAACAAACATTAAGGAGAGATGGGTCGTTTTAGTTCTCATATCATAGACAAACATTAAGGAGAGATGGGTCGTTTTAGTTCTCATATCATAAACAAACATTAAGGAGAGATGGGTCGTTTTAGTTCTCATATCATAAACAAACATTAAGGAGAGATGGGTCGTTTTAGTTCTCATATCATAGACAAACATTAAGGAGAGATGGGTCATTTTAGTTCTCATATCATAAACAAACATTAAGGAGAGATGGGTCGTTTTAGTTCTCATATCATAAACAAACATTAAGGAGAGATGGGTCATTTTAGTTCTCATATAATAGACAAACATTAAGGAGAGATGGGTCGTTTTAGTTCTCATATCATAGACAAACATTAAGGAGAGATGGGTCGTTTTTCTGGTCCCCTTTCTCCTTCGTGTTAAGCCCCATTTGTTTTGAGATTAGAAGACGTTCGGCCCATTATTTTGGCGATTTTAACACCTTTCGCCTCATTTTGTTGTCAATTTTAAGACCTTACGTGCCATTTAGGGGTCTATTTTTTCCTGGCGAGCGATAGCGAGCCTGACATTTTAAGAGGAACCGGCCTTCGGCCTGAACATTTTTCTACCGAAAAAAATACAAATTTATCCTGGGGGGGGGGAGGGGGGGGGGGTCTAGGGGGTGATTTTCTAAGCTTGATGGAGGAATAACGGGGAAACTAAGAAATAAGGAATACATTAAATAATAATAAAAAAAAAGTCCTATCTCCCATTAAACCTGTCACATGATACACATTGGTTAACCCCTTCAGTACCGGTGCCATCCTTTACACTTGGTTCTGGCTACTATTAGACGATTTTATTCTGATTAAAAATGACCTCCAGCAGTTAACAGGCTGCAAACTATCTCATTTAACCCTTTTCACTACAACACATCCGTCTTAAACTGCACAAACTCGTCTAAATAAAGCTTCAATAAAATTAAAAAGACGTCGCCGGTACAAAAGTGGGTAATATCTAGCTATATCACAGGAATGGGTAAAGGACGATATGGTTTTATTAATGGATTCTTTTCTTCAGTTTTGCGAGTTGTTCATTGGGTACTAGACAATTTAGATTTTTCTACCGAAAAATGTACACATTTATCTCAAAGTTTGGTCAATATTTACGAGCCGCACCTCAGCTGGGATCTCATTTCTAATGGTAGTTTTGGGTTCCCATCATGTTATGCTTCATTGCTATATATTTTTTATCCACCGGAAAATACTTTATTTTTCTTGGCTTTTTTTTTTTTTTTTTTTTTAGTATTAACCTAACCAGAAAACCTAACCTAAATGTGTTTATTGTAGGCTCTCCTAGTCAGTAGACGATGCTGTGTTTATTGTAGGCTCTCCTAGTCAGTAGACGATGCCGTGTTTATTGTAGGCTCTCCTAGTCAGTAGACTATGCTGTGTTTATTGTAGGCTCTCATAGTCAGTAGACGATGCTGTGTTTATTGTAGGCTCTCCTAGTCAGTAGACGATGCTGTGTTTATTGTAGGCTCTCATAGTCTGTAGACGATGCTGTGTTTATTGTAGGCTCTCCTAGTCAGTAGACTATGCTGTGTTTATTGTAGGCTCTCCTAGTCAGTAGACTATGCTGTGTTTATTGTAGGCTCTCCTAGTCAGTAGACAATGCTGTGTTTATTGTAGGCTCTCCTAGTCAGTATACTATGCTGTGTTTATTGTAGGCTCTCCTAGTCAGTAGACGATGCTGTGTTTATTGTAGGCTCTCCTAGTCAGTAGACTATGCTGTGTTTATTGTAGGCTCTCCTAGTAAGTAGACGATGCTGTTTATTGCAGGCTCTCCTAGTCAGTAGACGATGCTGTGTTTATTGTAGGCTCTCCTAGTCAGTAGACGATGCTGTGTTTATTGTAGGCTCTCCTAGTCAGCAGACTATGCTGTGTTTATTGTAGGCTCTCCTAGTCAGTAGACGATGCTGTGTTTATTGTAGGCTCTCCTAGCCAGTAGACGATGCTGTGTTTATTGTAGGCTCTCCTAGTCAGTAGACTATGCTGTGTTTATTGTAGGCTCTCCTAGTCAGTAGACGATGCTGTGTTTATTGTAGGCTCTCCTAGTCAGTAGACTATGCTGTGTTTATTGTAGGCTCTCCTAGTCAGTAGACAATACTGTGTTTATTGTAGGCTCTCCTAGTCAGTAGACGATGCTGTATTTATTGTAGCCTCTCCTAGTCAGTAGACGACGATGCTGTGTTTATTGTAGGCTCTCCTAGTCAGTAGACTATGCTGTGTTTATTGTAGGCTCTCATAGTCAGTAGACGATGCAGTGTTTATTGTAGGCTCTCATAGTCAGTAGACTATGCTGTGTTTATTGTAGGCTCTCATAGTCAGTAGACTATGCTGTGTTTAGTGTAGGCTCTCCTAGTCAGTAGACGATGCTGTGTTTATTGTAGGCTCTCCTAGTCAGACTATGCTGTGTTTATTGTAGGCTCTCCTAGTAAGTAGACGATGCTGTTTATTGCAGGCTCTCCTAGTCAGTAGACGATGCTGTGTTTATTGTAGGCTCTCCTAGTCAGTAGACGATGCTGTGTTTATTGTAGGCTCTCCTAGTCAGCAGACTATGCTGTGTTTATTGTAGGCTCTCCTAGTCAGTAGACGATGCTGTGTTTATTGTAGGCTCTCCTAGCCAGTAGACGATGCTGTGTTTATTGTAGGCTCTCCTAGTCAGTAGACTATGCTGTGTTTATTGTAGGCTCTCCTAGTCAGTAGACGATGCTGTGTTTATTGTAGGCTCTCCTAGTCAGTAGACTATGCTGTGTTTATTGTAGGCTCTCCTAGTCAGTAGACAATACTGTGTTTATTGTAGGCTCTCCTAGTCAGTAGACGATGCTGTATTTATTGTAGCCTCTCCTAGTCAGTAGACGATGCTGTGTTTATTGTAGGCTCTCCTAGTCAGTAGACTATGCTGTGTTTATTGTAGGCTCTCATAGTCAGTAGACGATGCAGTGTTTATTGTAGGCTCTCATAGTCAGTAGACTATGCTGTGTTTATTGTAGGCTCTCATAGTCAGTAGACTATGCTGTGTTTAGTGTAGGCTCTCCTAGTCAGTAGACGATGCTGTGTTTATTGTAGGCTCTCCTAGTCAGACTATGCTGTGTTTATTGTAGGCTCTCCTAGTCAGACTCTGCTGTGTTTATTGTAGGGTCTCCTAGTCAGTAGACTATGCTGTGTTTATTGTATGCTTTCCTAGTCAGTAGATGATGCTGTGTTTATTGTAGACTCTCATAGTCAGTAGATGATGCTGTGTTTATTGTAGGCTCACCTAGTCAGTAGACGATGCTGTGTTTATTGTAGGCTCTCCTAGTCAGTAGACTATGCTGTGTTTATTGTAGGCTCTCATAGTTAGTAGACAATGCCATGTTTATTGTAGGCTCTCCTCGTCAGTAGACTATGCTGTGTTTATTGTAGGCTCTCCTAGTCAGTAGACGATGCTGTGTTTATTGTAGGCTCTCCTAGTCAGTGGACTATGCTGTGCTAATTGTAGGCACTCCTAGTCAGTAGACTATGCTGTGTTTATTGTAGGCTCTCCTAGTCAGTAGACTATGCTGTGTTTATTGTAGGCTCTCCTAGTCAGTAGACGATGCTGTGTTTATTGTAGGCTCTCCTAGTCAGTAGACTATGCTGTGTTTATTGTAGGCTCTCCTAGTCAGAAGACGATGCTGTTTATTGCAGGCTCTCCTAGTCAGTAGACGATGCTGTGTTTATTGTAGGCTCTCCTAGTCAGTAGACGATGCTGTGTTTATTGTAGGCTCTCCTAGTCAGTAGACTATGCTGTGTTTATTGTAGGCTCTCCTAGTCAGTAGACAATGCTGTGTTTATTGTAGGCTCTCCTAGTCAGTAGACTATGCTGTTTTTATTGTAGGCTCTCCTAGTCAGTAGACTATGCTGTGTTTATTGTAGGCTCTCCTAGTCAGTAGACGATGCTGTGTTTATTGTAGGCTCTCCTAGTCAGTAGACGATGCTGTGTTTATTGTAGGCTCTCCTAGTCAGTAGACTATGCTGTGTTTATTGTAGGCTCTCCTAGTCAGTAGACGATGCTGTGTTTATTGTAGGCTCTCCTAGTCAGTAGACTATGCTGTCTTTATTGTAGGCTCTCCTAGTCAGTAGACAATGCTGTGTTTATTGTAGGCTCTCCTAGTCAGTAGACGATGCTGTGTTTATTGTAGCCTCTCCTAGTCAGTAGACGATGCTGTGTTTATTGTAGGCTCTCCTAGTCAGTAGACTATGCTGTGTTTATTGTAGGCTCTCATAGTCAGTAGACGATGCGGTGTTTATTGTAGGCTCTCATAGTCAGTAGACTATGCTGTGTTTATTGTAGGCTCTCATAGTCAGTAGACTATGATGTGTTTAGTGTAGGCTCTCCTAGTCAGTAGACAATGCTGTGTTTATTGTAGGCTCTCCTGGTCAGACTCTGCTGTGTTTATTGTAGGCTCTCCTAGTCAGACTCTGCTGTGTTTATTGTAGGCTCTCCTAGTCAGTAGACTATGCTGTGTTTATTGTAGGCTTTCCTAGTCAGTAGACGATGCTGTGTTTATTGTAGACTCTCATAGTCAGTAGACGATGCTGTGTTTATTGTAGGGTCTCCTAGTCAGTAGACGATGCTGTGTTTATTTTAGGCTCTCCTATTCAATAGACGATGCTGTGTTCATTGTAGGCTCTCATAGTCAGTAGACGATGCTGTGTTTATTGTAGGCTCTCCTAGTCAGTAGACGATGCTGTGTTTATTGTAGGCTCTCCTAGTCAGTAGACTATGCTGTGTTTATTGTAGGCTCTCATAGTTAGTAGACGATGCTGTGTTTATTGTAGGCTCTCCTCGTCAGTAGACTATGCTGTGTTTATTGTAGGCTCCCCTAGTCAGTAGACGATGCTGTGTTTATTGTAGGCTCTCCTAGTCAGTAGACTATGTTGTGTTTATTGTAGGCTCTCCTAGTCAGTAGACTATGCTGTGTTTATTGTAGGCTCTCCTAGTCAGTAGACTATGCTGTGTTTATTGTAGGCTCTCCTAGTCAGTAGACTATGCTGTGTTTATTGTAGGCTCTCCTAGTCAGTAGACTATGGTGTGTTTATTGTAGGCTCCCCTAGTCAGTAGACTATGCTGTGTTTATTGTAGGCTCTCCTAGTCAGTAGACTATGCTGTGTTTATTGTAGGCTTTCCTAGTCAGTAGACTATGCTGTGTTTATGGTAGGCTCTCCAAGTCAGTACACTATGCTGTGTTTATTGTAAGCTCTCCTAGTCAGTAGACTATGCTGTGTTTATTGTAGGCTCTCCTAGTCAGTAGACTATGCTGTGTTTATTGTAGGCTCTCCTAGTCAGTAGACTATGCTGTGTTTATTGTAGGCTCTCCTAGTCAGTAGACTATGCTGTGTTTATTGTAGGCTCTCCTAGTCAGTAGACTATGCTGTGTTTATTGTAGGCTCTCCTAGTCAGTAGACGATGCTGTGTTTATTGTAGGCTCTCCTAGTCAGTAGACTATGCTGTGTTTATTGTAGGCTCTCCTAGTCAGTAGACTATGCTGTGTTTATTGTAGGCTCTCCTAGTCAGTAGACTATGCTGTGTTTATTGTAGGCTCTCTTAGTCAGTAGACTATGCTGTGTTTATTGTAGGCTCTCCTAGTCAGTAGACGATGCTGTGTTTATTGTAGGCTCTCCTAGTCAGTAGACTATGCTGTGTTTATTGTAGGCTCTCCTAGTTAGTAGACTATGCTGTGTTTATTGTAGTCTCTCCTAGTCAGTAGACGATGCTGTGTTTATTGTAGTCTCTCCTAGTCAGTAGACTATGCTGTGTTTATTGTAGGCTCTCCTAGTCAGTAGACTATGCTGTGTTTATTGTAGGCTCTCCTAGTCAGTAGACTATGCTGTGTTTATTGTAGGCTCTCCTAGTCAGTAGACTATGCTGTGTTTATTGTAGTCTCTCCTAGTCAGTAGACGATGCTGTGTTTATTGTAGTCTCTCCTAGTCAGTAGACTATGCTGTGTTTATTGTAGGCTCTCCTAGTCAGTAGACTATGCTGTGTTTATTGTAGGCTCTCATAATCAGTAGACTATGCTGTGTTTATTGTAGGCTCTCATAGTCAGTAGACTATGCTATGTTTATTGTAGTCTCTCCTAGTCAGTAGACTATGCTGTGTTTATTGTAGGCTCTCATAGTCAGTAGACGATGCTGTGTTTATTGTAGTCTCTCCTAGTCAGTAGACTATGCTGTGTTTATTGTAGGCTCTCCTAGTCAGTAGACTATGCTGTGTTTATTGTAGGCTCTCATAATCAGTAGACTATGCTGTGTTTATTCCTTTAATGCTGGCTATCATTAGACTATTGTATTCAGCTTAGGAAGGCCCTCTAGCAAATAATAAGGCTTCAAACTATCTCAGCCAACCCTTTTAACTACCACAGATCCTTCCTAAGCTGCATAATATCGCCTAAATATAGCTAGAATACAATATAACACACGTCGCTGGTACTCAAAGGATTAAAGAGCATTTCAAAGCGTAATCAAATTGAAATTATAAAAATACCTAATTGTAATAAGTTAGCAACGAGAAGTTAGAACATAGAAACATAAAAAAGGGAGTCTGCAGAAAGCCGATTGGCCCACACAAGGCAGATCCCTCTCACACCCAGCCCTAATTATAGGCCCAACTCATGAGTATCGACCTAACCAAAACGGTCCGAGGTCATCATAAGAAAACGAGTCTGTAGAGAACCGATTGGGCCACACCAGTCAGATCCCCCTCACACCCAACCCATCTCGTCCATATGTCTATATAATTTTATCTTAAAGCTCTCTATCGTTTTTGATCCCACTAAAGCACTTGGTAGCCTATTCCACCTATCTACAACTCTGTTACCATAACAATATTTGCCTATATCTTTTCTGAAACGAAATTGATCTAATTTGAAACCATTTGTTCGAGTTCTTTCGCCATCACTGAGCTTCACTTGAACCATAACATTAGAGCAGGTAAATTATATATTATAATTTGCTGTGTATATCTGTTAGTGTTTATCTATCTATTGGTCTGCCTCTCACCTTCCCTAATACCATAATTGGTGTGTTGAGTCTATCTGTTAGTGTTTATCTATCTATTAGTCTGCCTCTCACCTTCCCTAATACCATAATTGGTGTGTTGAGACTATAGGTCCCTCAGAGTGAGAGGTGTTACAGTAAAAGGGTTAAGGGGGGATGGTCAGTTTATCTGGCCCCTCTTCTCCCTCGTGCTTAGCCCAATTAGTATTCAGATTTTAAGACGTTTGGCTCATTAGTTTGGCGATTTTAAGACCTTTCACTACTTTTCTGTGTCAATGTTAGGACTGTGTCATGTGTTGTCTATTTTTTCCTGGCGAGTGATAGCGAGCCTGCTATCGGCCGGTACATTTTCTACCAAAAAATTTACAAAATATATCTTGAAGGGGAATCCTGGGGCTGATACTTTAAGTTTGATGGAGGTCTAGGGAGGAAACTATACAAATTATACATAAATGACAAAATCGGCCAAAACAATGATACATAAATGAATAGATCGACCAAAAAATGAACCATCCCCCCTTAATAGCGAGAGATGTACTTGTAATTGGACGGGGTGACAGTCCGGGTGACAATGTTTACCTCACCTGTCAGTTGTATTGTTAGTCCACAGTCTCTCGGTAGCTATATATATATATATATATATATATATATATATATATATATATATATATATATATATATATATATATATATATAATAACCAACGCAGGAATGAATAATACCATCTTGTACGACGTTTCGAGAATCACTGTTCTAATCTTCAGGTCTATAATGAAGATACAACCAAAATTACATAATTAAGAGCAGCATCGGGACTATCAATATAATGGCTAGAAAATTATACATAAGTTATGCGAAACCTGTACGTTGAGGAGGGAGGATGAACGGAGGTTTGAGGCGGTGGAGATGACGTGGTTGTGGCAGAGGATGCTACGGATTCCTTGGACTGACGTGAAGACCAATGAAGATGTACTAAGGGAGGCGGGAACGGGACGAACGTTGTTAAGGGCGATGAGACGGAGACAGCTCAGTTTTGTAGGACACATCACGAGGGCCGGAGAGATGGAGAACGTGTGTTTGACCGACAAGATCGAGGGCAAGAGGTCAAAAGGGCAACCACAGAAAAAGTACATGGACGGACTGGTGGAGGCGACGGCAGAATGGACGGCAGTTGAGCTGCGCGGCACATGACTCGGGAACGAAACCACTGGAGCTCCATAGTTGCCAACGTCCTGGCGGATACGGCACTTTGACTGACTGACCTCAACTGGACCTCTAATCCTATTCACTCAAATGCTGATAACTCTACCTTTCACTATTAAATTACTTTTCCACAACGACTTGGCATGCAATCACTCCAAAGCTCACATGATAAGGCCATAGGATACCTATATTCTGACTAGTTCCCTACAATCCCTCTCTACATGCCGCAATGTAGCATCTCTCTCACTCTTCTACATCTATTACAATAATCAGTGTTCTTCAGAGCTTTCTCCTCAGTGTATACCTACTTCCTTATGGAAAGTGGGGCCACTCGCCTTTCAACACACTCCCAGCCCTATTCTGTCCAACTCTCTAACCCAAGAGTGAACCAATTTTCCCAATCTTTCTTTTACTCAACAAGTAAGCTGTGGAACTCTCTTCCTCACTCTGTCTTTCCCTCATCCTATGACTTAAACTGCTTCAAGCTCCGTATGTCCAGATATTTTGATTCTGATGTACTGTACCTTGAATTTGGCTCTGTCACTCTTTCAACTTTGGGGAAATCACTTGTTACAGGCAGCTTTGCCTTTTGTCTCCTTCACTCTCTCAGAAAAAAAAAAAAAAAAAAACGCGCAAACACACACACAAACACACGCCCACACACATGCACACACGCACACACACACACACACAGACAAAGACAGTGACTCAGTAAAAAGTAATAAAAGTAATTAATACAAGGCGTATTTCCTGATTTAGCTTAAGAACACAGTTTTAAGCATTTAATTAAGAACAGCGTTCACTTCTTTGCCAAGACTTAATACAATGAATGATATTTAACATATAACTTCCTCGGCATTAGTCATTGACATTATGCCTTTCTTCTTGTTTAACCCCTTCTGTGCCGACGACGTTGTTTAACCCCTTCTGTGCCGACGACGTTGTTTAACCCCTTCTGTGCCGACGACGTTGTTTAACCCCTTCTGTGCCGACGACGTTGTTTAACCCCTTCTGTGCCGACGACGTTGTTTAACCCCTTCTGTGCCGACGACGTTGTTTAATTTCTAACATGGCTATATTTAGACGATTTTGTGCAGTTTAACCCCTTCTGTACCGGCAGCGATTTTTCCATATTTTACTATAACTATATTTAGATGATTATGTGTGAAAAACGGAATCTGAAGGTAAATGCGGGGAAGAGCAAGGTTATGGTCTTCGAAAGATGTGAGGCCACAGAGTGTGAGGTGAAGTTGAACGGTCAGGCTATGGAGAATGTCAGCTCATTTAAGTATCTGGGCAGTGTGTTGAGTAAAGATGGGAGTATGGATGAAGAAGTGCGGGAGAGGGTGCAACAGGGGAGGAGGGTTGTAGGAACGCTGAAAGCAGTAACAAGAAATAGGGTGGTCAGTATGGAAGTGAAGAAGTCCTTGCATGACAGTGTGGTAATCTCGACATTGACTTACGGAAGCGAAGCATGGACGTTGGTGGAGAGACTCAGACCAAGAGTAGGAGGGGTGGAAATGAGTTACTTGAGAAGTGCGTGCGGAGTTACATGGAGGAATAGACAGATGAATGAGAAAGTAAGAGGGAGGTGTGGTGTGGATGTAGACGTGCTGGAAAGTGTGAAAAGGAACACCTTGAGATGGTTCGGCCATGTGGAACCTATGGGAAGCGAGAGAATTACTAAGAGGGTGTACGAGAGCGAGGTGGAAGGACAGAGAGGGAGAGGTAAACCAAGAGAGAGGTGGAAGAATGGAGTGAAGAAGTATATGAGTACAAAGGGAGTACAAAGGAGTACAAAGGAAATCAAGCAACAACAGTTCTAGTGACCCTTCTAGGCTGCTTGTACTCCAAAACACTGAGGATCAAGTGTACAAACAGTGGTTTAGAGTGGGTAAGGGAACATTAGAAAGGGAACTACTGCCCTGGAACTAATGTCCGTGGCAGGATTAGGAAGTTAGTAGGGGACAGATGGGTTAGTAACTGAGGGGGGGATAAAATAAAGTTATTCATTTACAAACGCAGTCAGTCGCGGGTTTGATGCGAGATATTTGTCTAAGCGGAGTTTAAATGAATCAACGGTGCTGCAGTCTATAACGTCTCGGGGAAGCCCATTCCACAAGTTGAGAGCTCGATTGAAGAAGAAATTCTTAGATTCGTGTGAGTTAAAAGATTTACCAATAATTTTGCAACCGTTTCCCCGCGTGTAATTAGATTGGTCGATAGTGAAGTACTTACTACAGTTCATATTGTCGATGCCTTTGATGATTTTGAACACTTGAATTAAGTCACCTCTTAATCTGCGCTGGGTTAGAGAAAATATATTTATTTCTCTAAGACGCTCTTTGTATGGTTTGTTCTTTAGGCTAGGTATCATTTTGGTAACTCTACGTTGAACTCGTTCTAGCTTGTTTATATCTTTTTGGTAATAAGGGCACCAGGATTGAACGCAGTATTCCAGAAGAGGGCGGACTAAGGAATTGTAAATGGTTAGGATAACTTTTTGGATTTATGCTCAAATGACCTGCCTATAAAGCCAATTATTTTGTTTGCCTTCTTAACAACTTCTGAACATTGTTGACTCGGTTTTAGGTTACTCGATATTGTTACTCCCAGATCGGTTTCTCTGTTTACATTCTTAAGCTGAGTGCCATTCATCGAATAGTTTGCTTTCTCATTTAGGTATCCGATATGTAGTACTTTACATTTATTCGCATTGAAACTCATTTGCCAAATTTGGGCCCAACATGACAATTTATCTAGATTGTGTTGCATATCGTCAACTTGTTCTTTTGAGAGTACGCTATTTGCAATTTTTGTATCGTCAGCAAATTTTGAGATTGTACAGGTGAGACCCTCATCTATGTCGTTGATGTAAATTAGTAAGAGAATTAGTCCTAGTAGCAATCCCTGGGGTACCCTGCTACTTACATTGGTCCATTCAGATGCCTTACCGTTTATGACTACTCTTTGATTTCTGTCGCTGAGCCAATTTTCTATCCATTTCAACACACTGTCTTGTATTCCATGCGCTTTTAGTTTTAGCAGTAAACGTTTGTGGGGAACTTTGTCAAAGGCCTTTTGAAAATCAAGGTATATAATATCTACAGCTTTACTCTCATCGTAGAGGTTCAGGATATCGTGGAAGAAGTCTAAGAGGTTTGTTAAACAGGAACGATTTTTACGAAAGCCGTGTTGACTATCTTTAAGTAAGTTATTTGCCTCTAAGTGATTTACGAGTCTGTCTCTTATAACCGTTTCTAGCATTTTACATACAATTGAGGTTAAGCTAATTGGACGATAGTTACTGGGTAGGGATTTGCTTCCTTTTTTTAATATCGGTGTTACGTTGGCTAGCTTCCACTGATCAGGCATAGTCCCAGACTGCAAGGATTCATTGAATAACAATGTCAGTGGTTTGGAGAGCTCATCCTTAGCTTCCTTTAGAACTCTAGACGAGATTGTATCAGGTCCAGGCGTTTTATTTACCTTGAGTTTATCTAAACAATTCAATACTTCTCTCTCTGTAACGGTGATATTGCTTAGAACATCTGAATTATTAATCTGAATCGGCGATGGTGTAGGGATATCATTGAGGTCTTCGGTTGTAAAAACTGATGCAAAGAAGGTATTGAGGGCATTACGCATTTGTACTTCGTCTTTGGTGTATTCTCCATTTTCATCGACTAACGGTCCAACAGTTGAAGTAACTACTTTTTTCTTTCTGATATAACTATAGAATTCTTTCGGGTTTGTTTTACTTTGATTCGCAACATGTAACTCCAGGGTCTTTTTACTTTGCTTAATTAACTTTTTGGCTTTGCGTCGTAGCTCTACAAATTTCACCCGTTCTTCGTCATTTTGTGAAGATTTTAATCTATCATTAGCAAATTTTTTAGCAAGCAGACAGTCTGAAATATCTTTATTCCACCATTTGGGCTTATCATTATGGCCTGGACGCCGTATTTTCGATGGTATGCAGTCTTGCACTGCCTTAAGGTAAGTGGTTGTGAAACACTCCCAAGATGTATTTATGTCGTTATTGTTAGTCAGAAAGCTCCAGTCAGTTTCTTTAAGCTTTGATTTAAGTTTATGAAAATTTGCTTTCTTGAAATTAGGGACTTTCTCAATGCTGCTATTTGATTTGTTACTAGTAAACTTTAAAGTGAAAGTTATCGTACGATGGTCGCTGTTACTGAATTCATCACCAACATTCAAATTCTCTATTAATTCTTCTTTAGTTGCGAGTACAAGGTCAAGCACATTATTACCACGGGTCGGAGATTGTACAAATTGAAAAAGTGAACTCTCTTGCAAGTTAGCATAGAGGTCGTGTCCAGAGTGTGAAGTAAGAATATTGCCCCATTTAGTCACGGGTAAGTTGAAATCGCCAAGAATTACGGTATCTTGTATGTTAGTTATTTCTGCAATTTGTTCATAAATTTCACTGTCAGTTTGCACTGATTGAGCTGGGGGTCTGTATAATAAAGCTAGTGTTATTTGAGTTCCTCGTTTATTATTTAATAGTACGTAAGATATGTCTATATTCGCAATTTGAGGTTTTGACATTAAGACGGGATTAAGACTTTCCTTTACAAAAAACAGAACTCCTCCTCCATTTCTATTGATCCGACTTTTCTCAAACATTGTATAACCAGGAAGCGTATATTCGGCTAAAAAGTCTCTGTCTTCCGTATTTAACCAAGATTCTGTAATGCCGATTATATCATAATGTTCTGTAAACACGATTTCCTCTAGATCTGAAAATGTATTGTGTATGCTACGAGCATTTACATAAAACATCTAAGAGTATTAGAGTTGGATGTTACTGATTGTGCATTGTCTGAATTTTCAGTTCGTATTTGACTTACACTACCCCCGGATACCCCGGGTTGACCCCGTTTTTTGAACGGAAATCCTTGACTGCATCGTTCAGCAGACGACCAAGATGTGCAGCTCCTACTTCATTGAGATGTACACCATCTCCTGAAAACAAAGATTTATCATAGTAAAAATGATCCCACGTGTCGACAAAGCCGATGTCCTCCTCCCTGCAGAGTTTGGCTAGTCGGCGATTTGTACTGGTAGCTATGTAGTAGAATCGGTTTTCTACATCAATCCGGGGAACAATTCCTGAAATTAAGATTCTATTAGATTTTTCCTTGAAGGACCTGATCAGCCGCCGGTACTTGCATAGTAGTTCCTCTGACCGCGTCCGTTGGACATCGTTAGATCCAACGTGGATGACGTACGTAGTGCTTGCGGGGGCGAGCCTGGAAACCTCTTCCACAGCCGCAACAATGTCGTCCATGCTGCCACCTGGGATACAGAATCGCTTTCTGGTCCTGGGTGCCCTGGCGCAGAACTCGGTTAATTGGCCACGAACCATTGAGTCGCCCACAAGCCGAACTTCTTCCGTTTCCTCTTCCTCGTCAATAGCAAGAATTTTGAAGCGGTTTTGGCATGTTGTCGGGATGACCTTCCTGGTACTGGTACTGGGATGCACATTGTTTCTCACTAACTGAAAGTTGTCCTGGGGGGGAGTGAGAGTAGAGTCATTATTATTTTCTGCAACATCTAAGGTAGCTGCTGGTGTGGGTACCGGTACCGTATGCACTGGAATGGCGGTTGACATTGTAGTGGTTTCTTGGGCCGAGGGCACTCCTACGTTGAGTATGGCAAATTCTTGAAGGGATTCAAGCTTCGTAGTCAGGGCATCGATCTTGCGGTGAGCTGCATTCAATTCATCCGCAATCTTCTCTCGGAGCTGGCAAAATCTACAAATTTGGACATCAGTATCAACAAACATGGTAGGGCCAAATTTACCGGAACAACTCGTGCAGGTTCGTTGCGGCGCCATGACGATATAATCACAATATGCCTGAAAATCACACAAATTTATGTTAGCAAAATGGTACAATTAAAGCCTGAAAATCACAAAAAATTATGTTAGCAATGTGATACAATTAATTCCTGAAAATCACACAAAATTTTGTTAACAATATGATAAAATTAATATGCCTGTAAATCACAAAAATTATGTTAGCAATAGAACACAATTTATGCCTGAAAATAAAACAAAAATTGATGTTAGCAGTATGACACAGTTAAAGCCTGAATATCACAAATGGACTAGAAATTTGTTACAAACTTTACGGGAAAAAAACAAAAAGTGGGAGAGGGTTAATGTAGCCTAGTGAGAAAACTGGAAAACAGTATACAGTACAGTAACAACAAGTATTTGTTAGCAATATGGTACAATTAATGCCTGTAAATCACAAAAAGAATATGTTAATCACAAAAAGAATATTATGCCTGTAAATCACAAAAAATATGTTAGCAATAGAACACAATTTATGACTGAAAATAAAACAAAAATTGATGTTAGCAGTATGACACAGTTAAAGCCTGAAAATTGCAAATGGACTAATAATTTGTTACAAAATTTACTGGAAAAAAAAGTGGGAGAGGGTTAATTTAGCCTAGTGAGAAAACTGGAAAGCAGTATACAGTATAGCAAAAAAAATATTGGTTAGCAATATGGTACAATTAACGTAAATCACAAAAAGAATATGTTAATCACAAAAAGAATATGTTAGCAATAGAATACAATTTTTTGCCTGAAAATAAAAAATAAAATTATGTTAGCAGTATGACACAGTTAGGCTAAAGCCTGTATATTAGTTTATACAGTGGTCGACACAATAATAATAATAATGGAGTTAGTAATATCCCTGGCAAGAGTGTGAGAGGCCTATTAATAGGGTGACAAGTATATGAAATGCGATTAATAAATAGGCTATCAAAAAGTATTACAGTAACTAAATTATTCTAACCCAATATTAAAACTATCTTGACAAATGTTAGTGTGTGCGATTTATATAGATAACCAAGATACAAAGTTCAACCAAGTACAGTATTGGCTAGACTTTGATATATAAAATACAAGAAGAGGGTTTGTTTATGCGTACACAGGTGGCGCTGGTATCGGCGGCGTCTCTACTAACTTGACAAATAGAATTTTGAAAAACAAACGTTTATCAGTCAAAACTACAGTACAATGTCATGCAAGATAACTACTGGGTGGTTTGCTAAGCACTTAACTACAGTGAGGGCTAAAATATCTACAATAAGTGCTAGAACTTTATATGAAACAAGCAAATAGTTTGTTTACTTTAGAGCGTCGGTCGTCACTAACCGGTACAAATGTAAACAAAAGCAGTCTCGATAAACAAACGTTTATCAGTCAAAAACACAGCAAAATTACATGCAAAGCAACTACAGGGCAGTTAAGCTAGAGCTTAGCTATAGCTCATGCAAACAAATAAGGGGATGAGTAATGGAGTACTCAAGTTATGGTCAAATTTCGAGCAGCGAGAGCGAAGTGCTGTTGGCGGGTGGGCTCGTGAAGGCGGTGCTGGTTGGGAGGAAGGGCGTCGACTGACTGGGGACAGAGGTGCATGTGGATTCAAAGTATTCTAAAGCCCTTGTCTACATCAGGTCTTTACTAAGCTGTATAACATCGCTTAACCCTTTCAGTAAACCATGACACGGTCAGTCTGCCGGCTATTGTTAGGCGAGTTCATGAAGTTTAGAAAGGGTCTGTGGGAAGTATGGTACCAATGATATACAGTTCATGAAGTTTAGAAAGGGTCTGTGGGAAGTATGGTACCAATGATATACAGTTCATGAAGTTTAGAAAGGGTCTGTGGGAAGTATGGTACCAATGATATACAGTTCATGAAGTTCAGAAAGGGTCTGTGGGAAGTATGGTACCAATGATATACAGTTCATGAAGTTTAGAAAGGGTCTGTGGGAAGTATGGTACCAATGATATACAGTTCATGAAGTTCAGAAAGGGTCTGTGGGAAGTATGGTACCAATGATATACAGTTCATGAAGTTTAGAAAGGGTCTGTGGGAAGTATGGTACCAATGATATACAGTTCATGAAGTTCAGAAAGGGTCTGTGGGAAGTATGGTACCAATGATATACAGTTCATGAAGTTTAGAAAGGGTCTGTGGGAAGTATGGTACCAATGATATACAGTTCATGAAGTTTAGAAAGGGTCTGTGGGAAGTATGGTACCAATGATATACAGTTCATGAAGTTCAGAAAGGGTCTGTGGGAAGTATGGTACCAATGATATACAGTTCATGAAGTTTAGAAAGGGTCTGTGGGAAGTATGGTCCCAATGATATACAGTTTACCATTTTGCTTGGCAGAGGTGCTTCTTAACCCTTTCACGCACATATGACGCAGAGGTTGCCAGATTAGAAATAAGAAATAGAGTTCTCTCACTCTTATAATTAGCCTACCTCTCCAAAATTAGTTTTCTGCCCACAGCTAACTCAAAGACAACTGCAGAGGTTGAAGTAACTAAACTAAAGGTTTCTAAATACCCCTGATGGTAACAAAGGTTTTAAAGTATCCCCAATAGGCTCAACACAGCTAACTCAAAGACAACTGCAGAGGTTGAAGTAACTAAACTAAAGGTTTCTAAATACCCCTGATGGTAACAAAGGCTTTAAAGTATCCCCAATAGGCTCAAAATCGCGTCATATATAGGAGAGGGTTAAGATGTATATAATCGCCAGATGGTCGCGAAAATCAAAATGAAGAATTGCGTCTCAATACTGGAAGGATAAATGCTGGACTGAATTAACCCTTTCAGTACCGGTGCCGACCTTTTAACATCATTATGGCTACTAACACCTTCAGTCATGGCTCAGTTACCTTTTAGTGTGTTTGTGTGTGTGAAAACACACACACCTAAGACCCCCTTTCGTAATAACACACACACAAACACACACACCTAAGACCCCCTTTCGTAATAACACACACACAAACACACACACCTAAGACCCCCTTTCGTAATAACACACACACCTAAGACCCCCTTTCGTAATAACACACACACCTAAGACCCCCTTTCGTAATAATACACACACAAACACACACACCTAAGACCCCATTTCGTAATAACACACACAAACACACACACCTAAGACCCCCTTTCGTAATAACACACACACAAACACACACCTAAGACCCCCTTTCGTAATAACACACACACAAACACACACACCTAAGACCCCCTTTCGTAATAACACACACACAAACACACACACCTAAGACCCCCTTTCGTAATAAATTTGTAATGTTGTCCTCCTAAGTTAGAGGCTCGCTATCGCTTGCTAGGAAAAAATCGACACCTAAATTGCACGAAAGGTCTTAATATTGACAACAAAATGGGGCGAAAGGTCTTAAAATCGCCTATCTAATGGAGCGAACGTCTTAAAATCTTAAAACTAATGAGGCTAAATATGAGGGAGAAGGGAGTCCAGAAAAAGCAAAAACCCTCCCCTTAACCCTATGCTTTATTTCCAGTCGATTTTATTCAATTTAAGGGGGTCACCTGCTTGTTTTTTCTTTCTCTCCTTTTCTCTCTTTCTCTGGCTTGAATCCATTCGGCCCCATTCAGCCAACTGTTTTAAGACGTTTATCCTCATCCAGGTGTCAATTTCTTCCTGGCGAGCGATAGCGAGCCAGCATTGTATGGAGAAATCCGGCTTCGCCAGAAACATTTTTCTATCGAAAAATTTACAAATTTAGCTTGCTGTCAAAACAAAAATATATATATGGTGGCTCGCTACCGCTCGCCAAGAAAATATTGACACCTGGATGGGGTAAACGTCTTAAAACAGTGGGCTGAATGGGGCTGAATGGATACAAGCCAAAGAGAGAGGGAGAGAAAGAGAAACCAAGCGAGGTGAGCTCCCTTAACCCTTTGGCTGTGGCCATTTTTGGGCTATTTAGGGCATATTCAGGCACTCTTGAATGATAAATCAAGCATCTGCATTAAATGAAGTGTATTCTGCCAAAAACTAGGCGAGAATAGCTTAAAAATGACACCAGAACGGGTCCCGTACGTGGTCTGGTTCACCCGCAGTGGTGCCAGTGAAACGCGGGAAACCCGCTATTATGTAACACTCGCTCGCTTGGCTACACTGTTGGGAGACACAGAGAGAGACCCGCGCGAGACACAGTCAACCTCAGTGAGCCGCTCGGTGCTCTGAGGGTCGGAGGTGGGCCCCTCACGCTCCCGCCCACTGACACTCGATATTTACGGTTTTTACAGGCTTTAACAGCATGGAAATTGCTGTAACTTGCCAGGACATTCCAGAACGTCACCCGCAACGAAAGGGTTAAGGAGAACCTGAGTAAGATAGTTTGTTAAAATAGTCTTCATAAGTCATTGATTCCTTGAGGTATTTACTAAGCTGAGTAAAATCATTTGGCAATGGAGTTTATACTGTAATAAAGTCATTAACAAATTATATAGATTATATAAATTATTCTGTGTGTGATTCAGATTATCTCTCTTTTTCTTTCTTTCTTTCTCTCTCTCTCTCTCTCTCTCTCTCTCCTTCTTCTTTGCCATCCTTTCCTTCCACTGTACCTTACTCTCGGGTTAGCTATCTCTACTAGAATTAAGTCCTGACCACCTCGCTGGTATCGTATGGTCAGTGTATCTACCGTATGTAAATATATGTAAATCTCTCTCTCTTACACACACACACACATAAAAAGTTAGAATAATATGAAACTTAACATTTGAGTAACATTATTTCTGTTAAAGTCTTATGTCTTAAGGGCAGGTTTTTAGTTTGTTTTCTATTCCTCCAGCAATCTTAAAATTTCACCCCCTTTACCCTCTTTCAAGATAATTTGTAAATTTTTCGGTAGAAAAATGTCCCGGCTGAAAGCCGGTTCCTCTTAAATTATAGGCTCGCTATCGCTCGCCAGGAAAAAATCGACACCTAAATGGCACGAAGTCTTAAAATTGACAGAAATGGGGCGAAAGTTCTTAAAATCGCCAAACTAATGGGGCGAACATCTTAAAATCTCAAAAGCAATGGGGATAAACATGAGGGAGAAAGGGGTAAAGAAAAAAATCCTCAAGTGGAAATCTCCCCTTAAGTGAATGTGATACAGTGATTGATAAAAGTGTGCTTAGCTTCAACAGGAACACAATACCCATTATGGTTTACAGGAACACAATACCCATTATGGTTTACAGGAACACAATACCCATTATGGTTTACAGGAACACAATACCCATTATGGTTTACAGGAACACAATATCCATTATGGTTTTACAGGAACACAATACCCATTATGGTTTACAGGAACACAATACCCATTATGGTTTACAGGAACACAATACCCATTATGGTTTTACAGGAACACAATACCCATTATGGTTTACAGGAACACAATACCCATTATGGTTTACAGGAACACAATACCCATTATGATTTTACAGGAACACAATACCCATTATGGTTTACAGGAACACAATACCCATTATGGTTTACAGGAACACAATACCCATTATGGTTTACAGGAACACAATATCCATTATTTTACAGGAACACAATACCCATTATGATTTACAGGAACACAATACCCATTATTGTTTACAGGAACACAATACCCATTATGGTTTACAGGAACACAATACCCATTATGATTTTACAGGAACACAATACCCATTATGATTTTACAGGAACACAATACCCATTATGGTTTTACAGGAACACAATACCCATTATGGTTTACAGGAACACAATACCCATTATGGTTTTACAGGAATACAATACCCATTATGGTTTTACAGGAACACAATACCCATTATGGTTTTACAGGAATACAATACCCATTATGGTTTACAGGAACACAATACCCATTATGGTTTTACAGGAATACAATACCCATTATGGTTTACAGGAACACAATACCCATTATGGTTTTACAGGAATACAATACCCATTATGGTTTACAGGAACACAATACCCATTATGGTTTTACAGGAATACAATACCCATTATGATTTACAGGAACACAATACCCATTATGGTTTACAGGAACACAATACCCATTATGGTTTACAGGAACACAATACCCATTATGGTTTTACAGGAATACCATACCCATTATGGTTTACAGGAATACAATACCCATTATGGTTTACAGGAACACAATGCCCATTATGGTTTACAGGAACACAATACCCATTATGGTTTACAGGAACACAATACCCATTATGGTTTACAGGAACACAATACCCATTATGGTTTACAGGAACACAATACCCATTATGGTTTACAGGAACACAATACCCATTATGGTTTACAGGAACACAATACCCATTATGGTTTACAGGAACACAATACCCATTATGATTTTACAGGAACACAATACCCATTATGGTTTACAGGAACACAATACCCATTATGATTTACAGGAACACAATACCCATTATGGTTTACAGGAACACAATACCCATTATGGTTTACAGGAACACAATACCCATTATGGTTTACAGGAACACAATACCCATTATGATTTTACAGGAACACAATACCCATTATGGTTTACAGGAACACAATACCCATTATGGTTTACAGGAACACAATACCCATTATGGTTTTATAGGAACACAATACCCATTATGGTTTACAGGAACACAATACCCATTATGGTTTTACAGGAATACAATACCCATTATGGTTTTACAGGAATACAATACGCATTATGGTTTTACAGGAATACAATACGCATTATGGTTTTACAGGAATACAATACGCATTATGGTTTTATATTGGAACTGAATAGATTTATTCACATTTAGTTGTACATTATTTTCTCGTACTTTATATGATTATGCTCTACCTAAAACAAGTATCGTTCCATGTTATACATATGTCATGAGTGAAGTATTGTTTACACATTTTGATGTGAATAAACAGTAGCCTAATATGTACTCTCTCAATCCCTATTATTGTGTCTTTATTTGTTTTTCTATCTATTTTTTTTTTCATACGGTTATCTCCTTGCAATAAACCGCAAGGTCTAATCGATATGTTAACGCTTCATTGTGATTGAGTTTCTGAGTGAGAGTGAACCTTGACTGACTCCCCCCCCCCCTTCCTCCAGTGTAGCGTCACCCCCCCCCCCCCCCCCCCAGTACCGTTGTCAGGGTGCTATTGTTTGTAGCAACCTTCACCAATACTCTCACACACCACCATCACCCCACCTATCTTACTGTTTATATATATATATATATATATATATATATATATATATATATATATATATATATATATATATATATATATATATATATATATATATATATATATATATATATATATAATTATATATACTGTATATATACCGGTATATATATATATATATATATATATATATATATATATATATATATATATATATATATATATATATATATAATATATATATAGATATATATATATATTATATATATATATATATATATATATATATATATATATAATTATATATACTGTATATATACCGGTATATATATATATATATTACAATGAGCCTGTAAACAGCAGTCAATTCATGAAATGCCTAAACATATTTGTCAATATGTGAAATGACTGATTACTAACTATACTCGGTTTCTTTTCATCTGACGATATATTGCATCCCTCAGCAGCTAATTTATCGATACTTAATGGACAAATATGAAACTACTATCTCTCTACATCATACTAAGACCAAGTGTGTATAATTAGCACCATATTTCACTACAAAACCTTAAACAAAAATTATAAATCTTGATGGGAACTTTGCAGTTTTCCGTCAATTGAAAATAAACAGTTAGGTTAGGTTAGGTTAGGTTAGGTATGTCAGGTTAGGTTAGGTTAGGTTAGGTTAGGTATGTCAGGTTAGGTTAGGTTAGGTTAGGTATGTCAGGTTAGGTTAGGTTAGGTTAGGTTAGGTATGTCAGGTTAGGTTAGGTATGTCAGGTTAGGTTAGGTTAGGTTAAGCTAAGTTAAATTATATTGATATCCAGTACCACCTATCATTATGAAGTGAATCAAGTTGTTCACGCAATGACACACCTCAATCTGCTATTGACAAGCTAGAAGTCAACTGTGGGAGTTGCCCTACCTACTCAACCTAACCTAGGTAGGTTAGTAACCAGTTAGTACGGTAACCAGTCATGTCACAGCGTGACTAGTTTCACAGACTGACTTCAACATAATCTATATGTATCTCTCTCACTCTCTTCTATTGCCTGACGCCGTGATCCCCGAAGGGGTGGCTGCTTTATCTGCTTTAACCAATTAATGCTGAAACAGTTATATATATATATATATATATATATATATATATATATATATATATATATATATATATATATATATATATATATATATATATATATATATATTACCAGACCAGACCAGATGGCTGGAGTACAGTAGGAAAGAAGAGCAATTATTGGGACAGAGGAAGAACAAGCGGAGAAGTGAGAAGTACAGTGGAAGACTGAAAGATCTCGGGCTCAACCAAGTTGCTTCATTGTTACAAATTAATAAGCCATGACATATAATAATTGGACTGAGTCGGTGCATTCGATCGTGACTACCAGGTACAGTTGGCCACATTAGCTTGTATCCACGCCTTGTTTTTATGTATGGAAGGATAATTAGTATGAGTGAATTAGAAGAAGAATCTTATATACATTTTTTTTTTTTTTTTTTTTTTTTTTGCCAGACGCCGTAATTTCTGAGAAGGGGTGGCCATGAAGATTAGGCGTTTGTCATGAATTGCTAGGTCAAGTTGCCTGGGCTTGACATCTACCAATAACATTCTGACAGTGAGGATTTGATCCACCGACCCTCTGATCAGCAGCCGACGCTCTACTGACTATGCCACAGTCATATTATTAAACTATTACATAAGAAAATACACTTCTAATTCAACCATATTAATTATCCTTCTATACATATAAACATAATAATGATATCCAGGCTATCCAACGAGATTTACATACACTACAGGAATGGGCAGTAAATTGGCAGATGAAGTTCAGTGTAGATAAATACAGTGTAGCAAAATTAGGAAAATCGATAGAAAATGTAGGATATAAATTAGATAACGTGGATATAAGTAACTCAGATAATGAAAACTATTTGAGAGACATCGGCAACTATGATGTGAAACCAAGAAATCATTGCATCAGTGTTCGAAATAAGGCAAATAAAGTGCTTGGATTTATATCTAGAAGTGTGAGTAACAGAACAGCAGACGTAATCTTAAAACATATCTAGCGTTAGTGAGGCTATTTATGGAATGTGCTGTTATATGTTAGTGTCCTTATTACAGAATGGACATACATTTTTTTGGACAGAGTACAACGAAATGATTAAATTATCCATAATATTAGAAATCTTCCATATGAAGAAGAGTTGAAGAAATCAGGCTTACATTTGTTAGAGGTATTCAAGTAGGTAAGTGGGGTTAATAAAAGGGACAGTATAGATGTACTGAAGCTCAGTGATAGCGAGATAACTTGAACAAATGGTTTCAAATTGGATAAATTTAGTTTCAGGAAAGATGTAGGTTAATTATTGATTTGGTAACAGAGTTGTAGATAGGTGGAATAGGCTACCTAGCGCCATAGAAGGATCAAGAACGATAGAGAGCTTCAAGGTAAAATTGTATAGCTATATGGACGAGATCGGTAGAGTGTGAGAAGGATCTGCCTTGTCTGGGCCAATCGTCTCTCTGCGGACTCCCATTTCCATACGTCCTTATACAAATTAATGAGATCAACTGTACATGCCAGAGTTTTGAATAATATAATAGTGATGGTGATGAAGATGAACCACTATTGTCATCATCATCATCATCATATGTTCATCAGCAGGAATAAAAGTGTTGGGTCAATTAAGGGGAGATATAATTATATTTATTGGATTATTTATTTATATAATTTTATTCTATTTTTTAGTTTCCTCCCTGGAAATCCATTAAGGGGAGATAGCCCGGTTTTTAGGCATTTTTTGCATGTAGGCCTATTCATTACTTTTCTAGTTTCCTCCCTAGACCTCCATCAAATGTAAAGAAAACATCCATTACATTCTAGATTAATTTATACATATTTCGGCAGAAAAATTTCCCGGCCGAAGGCCGGTTTTTCCAACATTACAGACTCACTATAGTTCGTCAGGGAAGAAATTGACACCTAAATAGCACGAAAGGTCTAAAATTCTAAATATTGACGAAGAAATGGGGCGAAAGGTATTAAAATCGCCAAACTAATGGGCCGAACGTCATAAAATCTGAAAACTATTGGGGCTAAGCATGAGAAAGCAAGGGGACCATGTTACGATCCAGGTTCTCAAAGACACAGGGCTCTTCAACATTGAACTAGATAATGGCAAAATGCAACAACGGTAACACTAGATCCAACCCCTGCCTTAAACACTGGAAAACAAAAACACCATTACCGCCCTGAGTCGTGCCTGGACAACGAGGTATCCTATGACTCGGTAACTGGTGCACACACACTAGGCTGACGCTCGATGAAACAGCCTATTCTCAAACAGTAAAAGATTACTCGATTAGGTTACACAAAGAAAAGATAGTTAACGTGATTAATTAACGTTACGGTAGATACTCAAATAACTGGCACTCCTGTATTAAAGAAAGTGCAATGCTAGTCCTGCAACATCAACTGGAAACTTCTGAAATAAGTCTGATGCTGGGAAGATGTTCGTAAAGAATCTTGAACAATTATAATGCAGAATACGGGTCACAATAAATACTAGGACATATAGTAATAATAGGCAGGCGAATAATAAAGACTGCGGAAAGGTAGTAATGCTCGACAACTAAAGAAATGCTTCGTGACACAACGCAACAGCCTACTAGGGTTGTGCAACTCAACAACAACCTCGGCTCAAAAGTGCAGCGAATAATAATGTTGCATACATATAATAATGGAGCTTATCTCTAACCAGTGTCTGCTTAGTTAATAAAGTCTAGCTGGGGTATCAAGGCAGGGCAACAATGGGCGACCATGGGGCTCGTAGCCTAACGTTGTCCGAAGGTGGTATAATGAAGATTACGTTATATGACGGGGATGCTCTCTTGATAAATCTAGGTCTCTAGTACCTAGTTCTATCCTGGCGATCCCTCAGAAGTCAACACAAAGAGGCAGCACTATGTTGTGAGGGATAGGCTATGGCCCTCTCACACCACAGCACTGTGCTCGCAAGGTAAACCCACCCGAAGACAACTTAGGCTCCCACAGTACCTGTCGATGTCGTGCAGGGCTTAGCTAACACTGCACACATCAGAGACAACGACACAGTAACCTTACCCCTAGTCTAGCTTTAGATAACCAAGCAGAATCACTCAACACCTTGCCAGGGAGACATATACCGGTCTACAACCTTCCCGAGAGAGGACACACACGGAAAAGTCCGTCTCTCCAAACCTCATACATAGAAATATCTGAGAGCTTCGCGTACAATACGACTGGCCGACGGTGAACGTCTGTGCTGAAACCAGAAGGGATGTTGAGTTTAATAAAGATTAGAGAATGAGAAAGGAGAAGTCGAGAGAGAGGAATAGTATGCAAAGTGGCGAGTATGGGGGACAGAATTGCAAAGGATGTAGACGATACGCGTGTCAGGCAAGCTCTGAGCTGGTAAAGAACACGCGGCCGCGATGGGCAGGGACTAGTTGACCACCCGGCCGCCAACACCGTCAGCGCCCAAGCGAGCCGGGCCACAGCTCACCCCGCTGCCAGGTGTACTCCCTCACCCTCTCTCGCTCGCCTCCCACACAAGCAACATTTATATTATAGCGAATATAAAATATAAGGCGCAGTCACAGACCAAAACAAAGACCATTTCTAGACTGTCTGTGGCAACACGACCCTAATGAAATAAAGTAGATCATTCTAGGACAACTGTAGCCTATCCCCCCATCCTGGCGAGCGCTAGCGAGCTGCAATGCCCCACGCAACCATTCTGCCAGCGCCGGGAGGCGTCACAACCAGAAAACCGGCCCATCTCCCCTTAAGCTTAAAAAAATCCCTCCAAGACCACCCTTAGTGATAAATCAACCCAAGACCACCCTTAGTGATAAATACCCCCAAGACCACCCTTAGTGATAAATACCCCCAAGACCACCCTTAGTGATAAATACCCCCAAGACCACCCTAAGTGATAAATACCCCCAAGACCACCCTTAGTGATAAATACCTCCAAGACCACCCTTAGTGATAAATACCCCCAAGACCACCCTTAGTGATAAATACCCCCAAGACCACCCTTAGTGATAAATCCACCCAAGACCACCCTTAATGATAAATACCCCCAAGACCACCCATAGTGATAAATACCCCCAAGACCACCCTTAGTGATAAATACCCCCAAGACCACCCTTAGTGATAAATACCTCCAAGACCACCCTTAGTGATAAATACCCCCAAGACCACCCTTAGTCATAAATACCCCCAAGACCACCCTTAGTGATAAATACCCCCAAGATCACCCTTAGTGATAAATACCCCCAAGACCACCCTTAGTGATAAATCCACCCAAGACCACCCTTAGTGATAAATACCCCCAAGACCACCCTTAGTGATAAATACCCCCAAGACCACCCTTAGTGATAAATACCCCCAAGACCACCCTTAGTGATAAATACCCCCAAGACCACCCTTAGTGATAAATACCTCCAAGACCACCCTTAGTGATAAATACCCCCAAGACCACCCTTAGTGATAAACACCCCCAAGACCACCCTTAGTGATAAATACCTCCAAGACCACCCTTAGTGATAAATACCCCCAAGACCACCCTTAGTGATAAATACCCCCAAGACCACCCTTAGTGATAAATACCCCCAAGACCACCCTTAGTGATAAATACCCCCAAGACCACCCTTAGTGATAAATACCCCCAAGACCACCCTTAGTGATAAATACCCCCAAGACCACCCTTAGTGATAAATACCTCCAAGACCACCCTTAGTGATAAATAACCCCAAGACCACCCTTAGTGATAAATCCACCCAAGACCACCCTTACTGATAAATACACCCCAGACCACCCTTAGTGATAAATACCCCCAACACCACCCTTAGTGATAAATACCTCCTCCTAAACTGCACCATCGTTTCGCTCCAAGAACAAAATTGACACCTAAATGGCTCAACAGATCTGAAAATCGACACCTAAATGGCTCAACAGATCTTAAAATTTACACCTAAATGGCACGAATGATCTTAAAATCGCCAAACTAATGAGACGTATGTCTTAAGTTCTCTAAACTACTGGTGCTAAACATGAGGGAGAAGGGAGCCCGTACAACTCCCCCTTAAGGGGACATGGGCCGGTTTTCTGGACCACTTTCTCCCTCATGTTTAGCCCCATTAGTTTTCAAATGTTAAGATGTTTGCCCCATTAGTTAGTCGATTTTAAGACCTTTCTCCCCTTTTCTTCGTCAATATTTAGACCTTTCGTGCTATTTAGGTGTTGATTTTTTCCCTGGCGAACGATAGTGAGCCTGAAATGTTGGAAGAATCGGCCTTCGGCCGGGACATTTTTCTACCGAAAAATTTACAAATTAATCTAGCAGGGGGATCTAATGGATGTTTGTTTAAAATTGGATGGAGGTCTAGGGGAGGAAACTAGAAAAATAATTAATACATGCAAAACTCGCCCAAAAAGTGAACCATCCCCTCTTAAGGACCCTCCAATACCACCGTAATGATCCAGAACCATTACAGTACCACAATTATGACCGTAGCCGCCAATACACCACTTAAGGACCCTATAATACCACCGTAATGATCACCATTACAGTACCACAATTATGACCGTAGCCGCCAATACACCACTTAAGGACCCTATAATACCACCGTAATGATCCAGAACCATTACAGTACCACAATTATGACCGTAGCCGCCAATACACCACTTAAGGACCCTCTAATACCAAGTAATGATCCAGAACCATTACAGTACCACAATTATGACCGTAGCCGCCAATACACCACTTAAGGACCCTCTAATACCACCGTAATGATCCAGAACCATTACAGTACCACAATTATGACCGTAGCCGCCAATACACCACTTAAGGACCCTCTAATACCACCGTAATGATCCCGAACCATTACAGTACCACAATTATGACCGTAGCCGCCAATACACCACTTAAGGACCCTATAATACCACCGTAATGATCCCGAACCATTACAGTACCACAATTATGACCGTAGCCGCCAATACACCACTTAAGGACCCTCTAATACCACCGTAATGATCCCGAACCATTACAGTACCACAATTATGACCGTAGCCGCCAATACACCACTTAAGGACCCTCTAATACCACCGTAATGATCCCGAACCATTACAGTACCACAATTATGACCGTAGCCGCCAATACACCACTTAAGGACCCTCTAATACCACCGTAATGATCCCGAACCATTACAGTACCACAATTATGACCGTAGCCGCCAATACACCACTTAAGGACCCTCTAATACCACCGTAATGATCCCGAACCATTACAGTACCACAATTATGACCGTAGCCGCCAATACACCACTTAAGGACCCTCTAATACCACCGTAATGATCCAGAACCATTACAGTACCACAATTATGACCGTAGCCGCCAATACACCACTTAAGGACCCTATAATACCACCGTAATGATCCCGAACCATTACAGTACCACAATTATGACCGTAGCCGCCAATACACCACTTAAGGACCCTCTAATACCACCGTAATGATCCAGAACCATTACAGTACCACAATTATGACCGTAGCCGCCAATACACCACTTAAGGACCCTCTAATACCACCGTAATGATCCCGAACCATTACAGTACCACAATTATGACCGTAGCCGCCAATACACCACTTAAGGACCCTCTAATACCACCGTAATGATCCAGAACCATTACAGTACCACAATTATGACCGTAGCCGCCAATACACCACTTAAGGACCCTCTAATACCACCGTAATGATCCCGAACCATTACAGTACCACAATTATGACCGTAGCCGCCAATACACCACTTAAGGACCCTCTAATACCACCGTAATGATCCCGAACCATTACAGTACCACAATTATGACCGTAGCCGCCAATACACCACTTAAGGACCCTCTAATACCACCGTAATGATCCAGAACCATTACAGTACCACAATTATGACCGTAGCCGCCAATACACCACTTAAGGACCCTATAATACCACCGTAATGATCCAGAACCATTACAGTACCACAATTATGACCGTAGCCGCCAATACACCACTTAAGGACCCTCTAATACCACCGTAATGATCCCGAACCATTACAGTACCACAATTATGACCGTAGCCGCCAATACACCACTTAAGGACCCTCTAATACCACCGTAATGATCCAGAACCATTACAGTACCACAATTATGACCGTAGCCGCCAATACACCACTTAAGGACCCTAATACCACCGTAATGATCCCGAACCATTACAGTACCACAATTATGACCGTAGCCGCCAATACACCACTTAAGGACCCTCTAATACCACCGTAATGATCCCGAACCATTACAGTACCACAATTATGACCGTAGCCGCCAATACACCACTTAAGGACCCTATAATACCACCGTAATGATCCAGAACCTTTACAGTACCACAATTATGACCGTAGCCGCCAATACACCACTTAAGGACCCTCTAATACCACCGTAATGATCCCGAACCATTACAGTACCACAATTATGACCGTAGCCGCCAATACACCACTTAAGGACCCTCTAATACCACCGTAATGATCCCGAACCATTACAGTACCACAATTATGACCGTAGCCGCCAATACACCACTTAAGGACCGGCTAATACCACCGTAATGATCCAGAACCATTACAGTACCACAATTATGACCGTAGCCGCCAATACACCACTTAAGGACCCTCTAATACCACCGTAATGATCCCGAACCATTACAGTACCACAATTATGACCGTAGCCGCCAATACACCACTTAAGGACCCTCTAATACCACCGTAATGATCCCGAACCATTACAGTACCACAATTATGACCGTAGCCGCCAATACACCACTTAAGGACCCTCTAATACCACCGTAATGATCCCGAACCATTACAGTACCACAATTATGACCGTAGCCGCCAATACACCACTTAAGGACCCTCTAATACCACCGTAATGATCCCGAACCATTACAGTACCACAATTATGACCGTAGCCGCCAATACACCACTTAAGGACCCTCTAATACCACCGTAATGATCCCGAACCATTACAGTACCACAATTATGACCGTAGCCGCCAATACACCACTTAAGGACCCTCTAATACCACCGTAATGATCCCGAACCATTACAGTACCACAATTATGACCGTAGCCGCCAATACACCACTTAAGGACCCTCTAATACCACCGTAATGATCCAGAACCATTACAGTACCACAATTATGACCGTAGCCGCCAATACACCACTTAAGGACCCTCTAATACCACCGTAATGATCCCGAACCATTACAGTACCACAATTATGACCGTAGCCGCCAATACACCACTTAAGGACCCTCTAATACCACCGTAATGATCCCGAACCATTACAGTACCACAATTATGACCGTAGCCGCCAATACACCACTTAAGGACCCTATAATACCACCGTAATGATCCCGAACCATTACAGTACCACAATTATGACCGTAGCCGCCAATACACCACTTAAGGACCCTCTAATACCACCGTAATGATCCCGAACCATTACAGTACCACAATTATGACCGTAGCCGCCAATACACCACTTAAGGACCCTCTAATACCACCGTAATGATCCCGAACCATTACAGTACCACAATTATGACCGTAGCCGCCAATACACCACTTAAGGACCCTCTAATACCACCGTAATGATCCCGAACCATTACAGTACCACAATTATGACCGTAGCCGCCAATACACCACTTAAGGACCCTATAATACCACCGTAATGATCCCGAACCATTACAGTACCACAATTATGACCGTAGCCGCCAATACACCACTTAAGGACCCTCTAATACCACCGTAATGATCCCGAACCATTACAGTACCACAATTATGACCGTAGCCGCCAATACACCACTTAAGGACCCTCTAATACCACCGTAATGATCCCGAACCATTACAGTACCACAATTATGACCGTAGCCGCCAATACACCACTTAAGGACCCTCTAATACCACCGTAATGATCCCGAACCATTACAGTACCACAATTATGACCGTAGCCGCCAATACACCACTTAAGGACCCTCTAATACCACCGTAATGATCCAGAACCATTACAGTACCACAATTATGACCGTAGCCGCCAATACACCACTTAAGGACCCTCTAATACCACCGTAATGATCCCGAACCATTACAGTACCACAATTATGACCGTAGCCGCCAATACACCACTTAAGGACCCTAATACCACCGTAATGATCCCGAACCATTACAGTACCACAATTATGACCGTAGCCGCCAATACACCACTTAAGGACCCTCTAATACCACCGTAATGATCCAGAACCATTACAGTACCACAATTATGACCGTAGCCGCCAATACACCACTTAAGGACCCTCTAATACCACCGTAATGATCCCGAACCATTACAGTACCACAATTATGACCGTAGCCGCCAATACACCACTTAAGGACCCTATAATACCACCGTAATGATCCCGAACCATTACAGTACCACAATTATGACCGTAGCCGCCAATACACCACTTAAGGACCCTCTAATACCACCGTAATGATCCAGAACCATTACAGTACCACAATTATGACCGTAGCCGCCAATACACCACTTAAGGACCCTCTAATACCACCGTAATGATCCCGAACCATTACAGTACCACAATTATGACCGTAGCCGCCAATACACCACTTAAGGACCCTCTAATACCACCGTAATGATCCCGAACCATTACAGTACCACAATTATGACCGTAGCCGCCAATACACCACTTAAGGACCCTCTAATACCACCGTAATGATCCCGAACCATTACAGTACCACAATTATGACCGTAGCCGCCAATACACCACTTAAGGACCCTATAATACCACCGTAATGATCCCGAACCATTACAGTACCACAATTATGACCGTAGCCGCCAATACACCACTTAAGGACCCTCTAATACCACCCTAATACCTCAGACCCATTACAGTTCCACAATTATGACATTATCCGCCAATACACCACTTAAGGACCCTCTAATACCACCGTAATGACTGCGAACCATTACAGTACCACAATTATGACCGTAGCCGCCAATACACCACTTAAGGACCCTCTAATACCACCGTAATGATCCCGAACCATTACAGTACCACAATTATGACCGTAGCCGCCAATACACCACTTAAGGACCCTCTAATACCACCGTAATGATCCCGAACCATTACAGTACCACAATTATGACCGTAGCCGCCAATACACCACTTAAGGACCCTCTAATACCACCGTAATGATCCCGAACCATTACAGTACCACAATTATGACCGTAGCCGCCAATACACCACTTAAGGACCCTCTAATACCACCGTAATGATCCCGAACCATTACAGTACCACAATTATGACCGTAGCCGCCAATACACCACTTAAGGACCCTCTAATACCACCGTAATGATCCAGAACCATTACAGTACCACAATTATGACCGTAGCCGCCAATACACCACTTAAGGACCCTCTAATACCACCGTAATGATCCCGAACCATTACAGTACCACAATTATGACCGTAGCCGCCAATACACCACTTAAGGACCCTCTAATACCACCGTAATGATCCCGAACCATTACAGTACCACAATTATGACCGTAGCCGCCAATACACCACTTAAGGACCCTCTAATACCACCGTAATGATCCCAAACCATTACAGTACCACAATTATGACCGTAGCCGCCAATACACCACTTAAGGACCCTATAATACCACCGTAATGATCCCGAACCATTACAGTACCACAATTATGACCGTAGCCGCCAATACACCACTTAAGGACCCTCTAATACCACCGTAATGATCCCGAACCATTACAGTACCACAATTATGACCGTAGCCGCCAATACACCACTTAAGGACCCTCTAATACCACCGTAATGATCCCGAACCATTACAGTACCACAATTATGACCGTAGCCGCCAATACACCACTTAAGGACCCTCTAATACCACCGTAATGATCCCGAACCATTACAGTACCACAATTATGACCGTAGCCGCCAATACACCACTTAAGGACCCTCTAATACCACCGTAATGATCCCGAACCATTACAGTACCACAATTATGACCGTAGCCGCCAATACACCACTTAAGGACCCTCTAATACCACCGTAATGATCCCGAACCATTACAGTACCACAATTATGACCGTAGCCGCCAATACACCACTTAAGGACCCTCTAATACCACCGTAATGATCCCGAACCATTACAGTACCACAATTATGACCGTAGCCGCCAATACACCACTTAAGGACCCTCTAATACCACCGTAATGATCCAGAACCATTACAGTACCACAATTATGACCGTAGCCGCCAATACACCACTTAAGGACCCTCTAATACCACCGTAATGATCCCGAACCATTACAGTACCACAATTATGACCGTAGCCGCCAATACACCACTTAAGGACCCTCTAATACCACCGTAATGATCCCGAACCATTACAGTACCACAATTATGACCGTAGCCGCCAATACACCACTTAAGGACCCCTTAATACCACCGTAATGATCCAGAACCATTACAGTACCACAATTATGACCGTAGCCGCCAATACACCACTTAAGGACCCTCTAATACCACCGTAATGATCCCGAACCATTACAGTACCACAATTATGACCGTAGCCGCCAATACACCACTTAAGGACCCTCTAATACCACCGTAATGATCCCGAACCATTACAGTACCACAATTATGACCGTAGCCGCCAATACACCACTTAAGGACCCTATAATACCACCGTAATGATCCCGAACCATTACAGTACCACAATTATGACCGTAGCCGCCAATACACCACTTAAGGACCCTCTAATACCACCGTAATGATCCAGAACCATTACAGTACCACAATTATGACCGTAGCCGCCAATACACCACTTAAGGACCCTCTAATACCACCGTAATGATCCCGAACCATTACAGTACCACAATTATGACCGTAGCCGCCAATACACCACTTAAGGACCCTCTAATACCACCGTAATGATCCCGAACCATTACAGTACCACAATTATGACCGTAGCCGCCAATACACCACTTAAGGACCCTATAATACCACCGTAATGATCCAGAACCATTACAGTACCACAATTATGACCGTAGCCGCCAATACACCACTTAAGGACCCTCTAATACCACCGTAATGATCCAGAACCATTACAGTACCACAATTATGACCGTAGCCGCCAATACACCACTTAAGGACCCTCTAATACCACCGTAATGATCCCGAACCATTACAGTACCACAATTATGACCGTAGCCGCCAATACACCACTTAAGGACCCTCTAATACCACCGTAATGATCCAGAACCATTACAGTACCACAATTATGACCGTAGCCGCCAATACACCACTTAAGGACCCTCTAATACCACCGTAATGATCCCGAACCATTACAGTACCACAATTATGACCGTAGCCGCCAATACACCACTTAAGGACCCTCTAATACCACCGTAATGATCCAGAACCATTACAGTACCACAATTATGACCGTAGCCGCCAATACACCACTTAAGGACCCTATAATACCACCGTAATGATCCCGAACCATTACAGTACCACAATTATGACCGTAGCCGCCAATACACCACTTAAGGACCCTCTAATACCACCGTAATGATCCCGAACCATTACAGTACCACAATTATGACCGTAGCCGCCAATACACCACTTAAGGACCCTCTAATACCACCGTAATGATCCCGAACCATTACAGTACCACAATTATGACCGTAGCCGCCAATACACCACTTAAGGACCCTCTAATACCACCGTAATGATCCCGAACCATTACAGTACCACAATTATGACCGTAGCCGCCAATACACCACTTAAGGACCCTCTAATACCACCGTAATGATCCCGAACCATTACAGTACCACAATTATGACCGTAGCCGCCAATACACCACTTAAGGACCCTCTAATACCACCGTAATGATCCAGAACCATTACAGTACCACAATTATGACCGTAGCCGCCAATACACCACTTAAGGACCCTCTAATACCACCGTAATGATCCCGAACCATTACAGTACCACAATTATGACCGTAGCCGCCAATACACCACTTAAGGACCCTCTAATACCACCGTAATGATCCAGAACCATTACAGTACCACAATTATGACCGTAGCCGCCAATACACCACTTAAGGACCCTCTAATACCACCGTAATGATCCAGAACCATTACAGTACCACAATTATGACCGTAGCCGCCAATACACCACTTAAGGACCCTCTAATACCACCGTAATGATCCCGAACCATTACAGTACCACAATTATGACCGTAGCCGCCAATACACCACTTAAGGACCCTCTAATACCACCGTAATGATCCCGAACCATTACAGTACCACAATTATGACCGTAGCCGCCAATACACCACTTAAGGACCCTCTAATACCACCGTAATGATCCAGAACCATTACAGTACCACAATTATGACCGTAGCCGCCAATACACCACTTAAGGACCCTCTAATACCACCGTAATGATCCCGAACCATTACAGTACCACAATTATGACCGTAGCCGCCAATACACCACTTAAGGACCCTCTAATACCACCGTAATGATCCCGAACCATTACAGTACCACAATTATGACCGTAGCCGCCAATACACCACTTAAGGACCCTCTAATACCACCGTAATGATCCAGAACCATTACAGTACCACAATTATGACCGTAGCCGCCAATACACCACTTAAGGACCCTCTAATACCACCGTAATGATCCCGAACCATTACAGTACCACAATTATGACCGTAGCCGCCAATACACCACTTAAGGACCCTCTAATACCACCGTAATGATCCCGAACCATTACAGTACCACAATTATGACCGTAGCCGCCAATACACCACTTAAGGACCCTCTAATACCACCGTAATGATCCAGAACCATTACAGTACCACAATTATGACCGTAGCCGCCAATACACCACTTAAGGACCCTCTAATACCACCGTAATGATCCAGAACCATTACAGTACCACAATTATGACCGTAGCCGCCAATACACCACTTAAGTACCCTAATACCACCGTAATGATCCAGAACCATTACAGTACCACAATTATGACCGTAGCCGCCAATACACCACTTAAGGACCCTCTAATACCACCGTAATGATCCCGAACCATTACAGTACCACAATTATGACCGTAGCCGCCAATACACCACTTAAGGACCCTATAATACCACCGTAATGATCCCGAACCATTACAGTACCACAATTATGACCGTAGCCGCCAATACACCACTTAAGGACCCTCTAATACCACCGTAATGATCCCGAACCATTACAGTACCACAATTATGACCGTAGCCGCCAATACACCACTTAAGGACCCTCTAATACCACCGTAATGATCCCGAACCATTACAGTACCACAATTATGACCGTAGCCGCCAATACACCACTTAAGGACCCTCTAATACCACCGTAATGATCCCGAACCATTACAGTACCACAATTATGACCGTAGCCGCCAATACACCACTTAAGGACCCTATAATACCACCGTAATGATCCCGAACCATTACAGTACCACAATTATGACCGTAGCCGCCAATACACCACTTAAGGACCCTCTAATACCACCGTAATGATCCCGAACCATTACAGTACCACAATTATGACCGTAGCCGCCAATACACCACTTAAGGACCCTCTAATACCACCGTAATGATCCAGAACCATTACAGTACCACAATTATGACCGTAGCCGCCAATACACCACTTAAGGACCCTCTAATACCACCGTAATGATCCCGAACCATTACAGTACCACAATTATGACCGTAGCCGCCAATACACCACTTAAGGACCCTCTAATACCACCGTAATGATCCCGAACCATTACAGTACCACAATTATGACCGTAGCCGCCAATACACCACTTAAGGACCCTCTAATACCACCGTAATGATCCAGAACCATTACAGTACCACAATTATGACCGTAGCCGCCAATACACCACTTAAGGACCCTCTAATACCACCGTAATGATCCCGAACCATTACAGTACCACAATTATGACCGTAGCCGCCAATACACCACTTAAGGACCCTCTAATACCACCGTAATGATCCAGAACCATTACAGTACCACAATTATGACCGTAGCCGCCAATACACCACTTAAGGACCCTAATACCACCGTAATGATCCAGAACCATTACAGTACCACAATTATGACCGTAGCCGCCAATACACCACTTAAGGACCCTCTAATACCACCGTAATGATCCCGAACCATTACAGTACCACAATTATGACCGTAGCCGCCAATACACCACTTAAGGACCCTCTAATACCACCGTAATGATCCCGAACCATTACAGTACCACAATTATGACCGTAGCCGCCAATACACCACTTAAGGACCCTATAATACCACCGTAATGATCCCGAACCATTACAGTACCACAATTATGACCGTAGCCGCCAATACACCACTTAAGGACCCTATAATACCACCGTAATGATCCAGAACCATTACAGTACCACAATTATGACCGTAGCCGCCAATACACCACTTAAGGACCCTCTAATACCACCGTAATGATCCGAACCATTACAGTACCACAATTATGACCGTAGCCGCCAATACACCACTTAAGGACCCTATAATACCACCGTAATGATCCCGAACCATTACAGTACCACAATTATGACCGTAGCCGCCAATACACCACTTAAGGACCCTCTAATACCACCGTAATGATCCCGAACCATTACAGTACCACAATTATGACCGTAGCCGCCAATACACCACTTAAGGACCCTCTAATACCACCGTAATGATCCAGAACCATTACAGTACCACAATTATGACCGTAGCCGCCAATACACCACTTAAGGACCCTCTAATACCACCGTAATGATCCAGAACCATTACAGTACCACAATTATGACCGTAGCCGCCAATACACCACTTAAGGACCCTCTAATACCACCGTAATGATCCCGAACCATTACAGTACCACAATTATGACCGTAGCCGCCAATACACCACTTAAGGACCCTCTAATACCACCGTAATGATCCCGAACCATTACAGTACCACAATTATGACCGTAGCCGCCAATACACCACTTAAGGACCCTATAATACCACCGTAATGATCCCGAACCATTACAGTACCACAATTATGACCGTAGCCGCCAATACACCACTTAAGGACCCTCTAATACCACCGTAATGATCCAGAACCATTACAGTACCACAATTATGACCGTAGCCGCCAATACACCACTTAACACCTACGTGATCATTTTCATGCCTAAATAAGACCAGAACGTAAAACAAGTACTATCTAAACAGAGCCGAATGACACCATAACGATCCTTGGGATACTTGCACCGTAACCATTAATTCGGTACCAGTACAATTGAGTAGCAGTCATACGCTCGCTAGTCTCCTGCCACCACTTGTCTCTCTCTCTCAGCCACATTACGTGCTGAAATTGCCACTCGACCTATGTCGAGCGCCGCCACATAGTCCAGCTTTATTTAACTCGACTTATGTTGCTCGCCGCTAATTAAGGGTTAAGGACCCTCTAATACCACCGTAATGATCCCGAACCATTACAGTACCACAATTATGACCGTAGCCGCCAATACACCACTTAAGGACCCTCTAATACCACCGTAATGATCCAGAACCATTACAGTACCACAATTATGACCGTAGCCGCCAATACACCACTTAAGGACCCTCTAATACCACCGTAATGATCCCGAACCATTACAGTACCACAATTATGACCGTAGCCGCCAATACACCACTTAAGGACCCTATAATACCACCGTAATGATCCCGAACCATTACAGTACCACAATTATGACCGTAGCCGCCAATACACCACTTAAGGACCCTCTAATACCACCGTAATGATCCAGAACCATTACAGTACCACAATTATGACCGTAGCCGCCAATACACCACTTAAGGACCCTCTAATACCACCGTAATGATCCCGAACCATTACAGTACCACAATTATGACCGTAGCCGCCAATACACCACTTAAGGACCCTCTAATACCACCGTAATGATCCCGAACCATTACAGTACCACAATTATGACCGTAGCCGCCAATACACCACTTAAGGACCCTCTAATACCACCGTAATGATCCAGAACCATTACAGTACCACAATTATGACCGTAGCCGCCAATACACCACTTAAGGACCCTCTAATACCACCGTAATGCAACAGAACCATTACAGTACCACAATTATGACCGTAGCCGCCAATACACCACTTAAGGACCCTCTAATACCACCGTAATGATCCCGAACCATTACAGTACCACAATTATGACCGTAGCCGCCAATACACCACTTAAGGACCCTCTAATACCACCGTAATGATCCAGAACCATTACAGTACCACAATTATGACCGTAGCCGCGCCAATACACTTAAGGACCCTATAATACCACCGTAATGATCCCGAACCATTACAGTACCACAATTATGACCGTAGCCGCCAATACACCACTTAAGGACCCTCTAATACCACCGTAATGATCCAGAACCATTACAGTACCACAATTATGACCGTAGCCGCCAATACACCACTTAAGGACCCTCTAATACCACCGTAATGATCCAGAACCATTACAGTACCACAATTATGACCGTAGCCGCCAATACACCACTTAAGGACCCTCTAATACCACCGTAATGATCCCGAACCATTACAGTACCACAATTATGACCGTAGCCGCCAATACACCACTTAAGGACCCTCTAATACCACCGTAATGATCCCGAACCATTACAGTACCACAATTATGACCGTAGCCGCCAATACACCACTTAAGGACCCTCTAATACCACCGTAATGATCCAGAACCATTACAGTACCACAATTATGACCGTAGCCGCCAATACACCACTTAAGGACCCTCTAATACCACCGTAATGATCCCGAACCATTACAGTACCACAATTATGACCGTAGCCGCCAATACACCACTTAAGGACCCTGTAATACCACCGTAATGATCCAGAACCATTACAGTACCACAATTATGACCGTAGCCGCCAATACACCACTTAAGGACCCTCTAATACCACCGTAATGATCCAGAACCATTACAGTACCACAATTATGACCGTAGCCGCCAATACACCACTTAAGGACCCTCTAATACCACCGTAATGATCCCGAACCATTACAGTACCACAATTATGACCGTAGCCGCCAATACACCACTTAAGGACCCTATAATACCACCGTAATGATCCCGAACCATTACAGTACCACAATTATGACCGTAGCCGCCAATACACCACTTAAGGACCCTCTAATACCACCGTAATGATCCCGAACCATTACAGTACCACAATTATGACCGTAGCCGCCAATACACCACTTAAGGACCCTCTAATACCACCGTAATGATCCCGAACCATTACAGTACCACAATTATGACCGTAGCCGCCAATACACCACTTAAGGACCCTCTAATACCACCGTAATGATCCCGAACCATTACAGTACCACAATTATGACCGTAGCCGCCAATACACCACTTAAGGACCCTATAATACCACCGTAATGATCCCGAACCATTACAGTACCACAATTATGACCGTAGCCGCCAATACACCACTTAAGGACCCTCTAATACCACCGTAATGATCCCGAACCATTACAGTACCACAATTATGACCGTAGCCGCCAATACACCACTTAAGGACCCTCTAATACCACCGTAATGATCCAGAACCATTACAGTACCACAATTATGACCGTAGCCGCCAATACACCACTTAAGGACCCTATAATACCACCGTAATGATCCAGAACCATTACAGTACCACAATTATGACCGTAGCCGCCAATACACCACTTAAGGACCCTCTAATACCACCGTAATGATCCAGAACCATTACAGTACCACAATTATGACCGTAGCCGCCAATACACCACTTAAGGACCCTCTAATACCACCGTAATGATCCAGAACCATTACAGTACCACAATTATGACCGTAGCCGCCAATACACCACTTAAGGACCCTCTAATACCACCGTAATGATCCCGAACCATTACAGTACCACAATTATGACCGTAGCCGCCAATACACCACTTAAGGACCCTCTAATACCACCGTAATGATCCAGAACCATTACAGTACCACAATTATGACCGTAGCCGCCAATACACCACTTAAGGACCCTATAATACCACCGTAATGATCCAGAACCATTACAGTACCACAATTATGACCGTAGCCGCCAATACACCACTTAAGGACCCTCTAATACCACCGTAATGATCCCGAACCATTACAGTACCACAATTATGACCGTAGCCGCCAATACACCACTTAAGGACCCTATAATACCACCGTAATGATCCCGAACCATTACAGTACCACAATTATGACCGTAGCCGCCAATACACCACTTAAGGACCCTATAATACCACCGTAATGATCCAGAACCATTACAGTACCACAATTATGACCGTAGCCGCCAATACACCACTTAAGGACCCTCTAATACCACCGTAATGATCCAGAACCATTACAGTACCACAATTATGACCGTAGCCGCCAATACACCACTTAAGGACCCTCTAATACCACCGTAATGATCCCGAACCATTACAGTACCACAATTATGACCGTAGCCGCCAATACACCACTTAAGGACCCTATAATACCACCGTAATGATCCCGAACCATTACAGTACCACAATTATGACCGTAGCCGCCAATACACCACTTAAGGACCCTATAATACCACCGTAATGATCCCGAACCATTACAGTACCACAATTATGACCGTAGCCGCCAATACACCACTTTAGGACCCTCTAATACCACCGTAATGATCCAGAACCATTACAGTACCACAATTATGACCGTAGCCGCCAATACACCACTTAAGGACCCTCTAATACCACCGTAATGATCCAGAACCATTACAGTACCACAATTATGACCGTAGCCGCCAATACACCACTTAAGGACCCTATAATACCACCGTAATGATCCCGAACCATTACAGTACCACAATTATGACCGTAGCCGCCAATACACCACTTAAGGACCCTCTAATACCACCGTAATGATCCAGAACCATTACAGTACCACAATTATGACCGTAGCCGCCAATACACCACTTAAGGACCCTATAATACCACCGTAATGATCCAGAACCATTACAGTACCACAATTATGACCGTAGCCGCCAATACACCACTTAAGGACCCTCTAATACCACCGTAATGATCCCGAACCATTACAGTACCACAATTATGACCGTAGCCGCCAATACACCACTTAAGGACCCTCTAATACCACCGTAATGATCCCGAACCATTACAGTACCACAATTATGACCGTAGCCGCCAATACACTACTTAAGGACCCTCTAATATCATAGTAATGATCCAGAACCATTACAGTACCACAATTATGACCGTAGCCACCAATACACCACTTAAGGACCCTCTAATACCATCGTAATGATCCCGAACCATTACAGTACCACAATTATGATCGTAGCCGCCAATACACCACTTTAGGACCCTCTAATACCACCGTAATGATCCCGAACCATTACAGTACCACAATTATGACCGTAGCCGCCAATACACCACATAAGGACCCTATAATACCATCGTAATGATCTAGAACCATTACAGTACCACAATTATGACCATAGCCGCCAATACACCACTTAAGGACCCTCTAATACCACCGTAATGATCCCGAACCATTACAGTACCACAATTATGACCGTAGCCGCCAATACACCACTTAAGGACCCTCTAATACCACCGTAATGATCCAGAACCATTACAGTACCACAATTATGACCGTAGCCGCCAATACACCACTTAAGGACCCTCTAATACCACCGTAATGATCCCGAACCATTACAGTACCACAATTATGACCGTAGCCGCCAATACACCACTTAAGGACCCTCTAATACCACCGTAATGATCCCGAACCATTACAGTACCACAATTATGACCGTAGCTGGGAATACACACCTTTAGGACCCTCTAATACCACCGTAATGATCCCGAACCATTACAGTACCACAATTATGACCGTAGCCGCCAATACACCACTTAAGGACCCTATAATACCACCGTAATGATCCAGAACCATTACAGTACCACAATTATGACCGTAGCCGCCAATACACCACTTAAGGACCCTATAATACCACCGTAATGATCCCGAACCAATACAGTACCACAATTATGACCGTAGCCACCAATACACCACTTAAGGACCCTCTAATACCACCGTAATGATCCCGAACCATTACAGTACCACAATTATGACCGTAGCCGCCAATACACCACTTAAGGACCCTCTAATACCACCGTAATGATCCAGAACCATTACAGTACCACAATTATGACCGTAGCCGCCAATACACCACTTAAGGACCCTCTAATACCACCGTAATGATCCAGAACCATTACAGTACCACAATTATGACCGTAGCCGCCAATACACCACTTAAGGACCCTATAATACCACCGTAATGATCCAGAATCATTACAGTACCACAATTATGACCGTAGCCGCCAATACACCACTTAAGGACCCTCTAATACCACCGTAATGATCCAGAACCATTACAGTACCACAATTATGACCGTAGCCGCCAATACACCACTTAAGGACCCTCTAATACCACCATAATGATCCAGAACCATTACAGTACCACAATTATGACCGTAGCCGCCAATACACCACTTTCCTGTTAAACCGGTATCACACGAGAGCATTTACAGTCAACATTCGATGATCAACATTTTTCTGGCAACATTTCTGGAATATTTTACTCTGGTATCGGAAACTAGACTGATGGTAGATACATTTAGGTGACCGAAATAGTATAAATGTTGACTTCATAAGCTGCCAGACCAGTGTTAAGGATAAAGGATGAATTACAAATCGCTCGTGTGATACCGGCTTTATAGTACCCCACTTCCACAACACCATATTCCCCCCCATCCCGGGGGGGGGGGCCCCCGGGATGGTTCACTTTTTTCTCGAGTTTTCATTTATTTTATTTTTTTCTAGTTTCCTCCCTAGACCTCCATCAAACTTAACAAAACACCCCATAGACCCCGCTTCAAAATAAATTTTTACATTTTTCGATAAAAAAAATTCCCGGCCAAAGGCCGATTGTTCTTAAAATTACAGGCTCGCTATCGCTCGACACCAAATTATCGCGAAAAGTCTTAAAATTGACAACGAAATTGGGCGATAGGTGTTAAAATCGTCAAACTAATGGGCCGAACGTCTTAAAATCTCAAAACAAATGGGGCTAAACACAAGGGAGAAAGTGGTTCAGAAAAGCGGCCCATGTCCCCTTAAGCTAGACCAATTAGGACAGGTAGAGTCGTTATGTACGCATAGTTCGATCCAAGTTTAAGGTGAGATCCGATCCTCCTAAATTGCAAGCTCGCTATCGTTCGCCAGGGAAAAATAGACACCTAAATGCCACGAAAGGTTTTAGAATTGACAAAGAAAGGGGGCGAAATGTCCTAAAATCTTCAAACTAATGGGGCAAATGTCTAAAAATGTCCAAACTAACGGGGCTACACAAATAACTAATACCAGCGTAATGATCCAGAACTATTACCACTATACAGGTAATTATGACCGTAGCCGCTAATTTACCACTTACCTCTTAACGCTACACTTCCGTCAACACCTTAACACTTTCTGTACCGGCGACGTCTTTTTTATTTTATTGTAGCTATGTTTAGACGATTTTGTGCAGTTTAAGAAGGCTTTGAGGTGGTAAAAAGGGATAAGAGAGAAACTTCGAACCTAATAATTGCTGGAGGCCCTTTATAAACTACATAAATATAGTCTAACAGTAGCCAGAATAAAGTTAAGAAGACGTAGCCGGTACAGAAGGGGTTAATGATACCACCCTATTACGCCACATCCATTAGGGCGTGGAGAAGTTTCATATACGTTGGGAGCATGACAATTTACCATCGGCTGAAAAAATAACTAAAGTACTTGATAAGCTCCATTTTAATAAGATAACTATCGATTTCTACTTGCTTAGTTCATCAAGTTATCCCTTTCCGTACCGGTGACGTGTTTTTGTCTTTATTACATCTGCATTGAGACAATTTTATGAAGCTTAGGAAGGATATACTGTATAGTAGCTAAAAGGATGAATAGAGACATTCTGTAGCCTTATAATATTATTGGTAAACGTCCTTCAAATAGAGACATTCTGTAGCCTTATAATTGGTAGACGTCCTTCAAATAGAGACATTCTGTAGCCTTATAATTGGTAGACGTCCTTCAAATAGAGACATTCTGTAGCCTTATAATTGGTAGACGTCCTTCAAATAGAGACATTCTGTAGCCTTATAATTGGTAGACGTCCTTCAAATAGAGACATTCTGTAGCCTTATAATTGGTAGACGTCCTTCAAATAAGAGACATTCTGTAGCCTTATAATTGGTAGACGTCCTTCAAATAAGAGACATTCTGTAGCCTTATAATTGGTAGACGTCCTTCAAATAGAGACATTCTGTAGCCTTATAATTGGTAGACTTCCTTCAAATAGACATTCTGTAGCCTTATAATTGGTAGACGTCCTTCAAATAGAGACATTCTGTAGCCTTATAATTGGTAGACGTCCTTCAAATAGAGACATTCTGTAGCCTTATAATTGGTAGACGTCCTTCAAATAGAGACATTCTGTAGCCTTATAATTGGTAGACGTCTTTCAAATAAGAGACATTCTGTAGCCTTATAATTGGTAGACGTCCTTCAAATAGAGACATTCTGTAGCCTTATAATTGGTAGACGTCCTTCAAATAGAGACATTCTGTAGCCTTATAATTGGTAGACGTCCTTCAAATAAGAGACATTCTGTAGCCTTATAATTGGTAGACGTCCTTCAAATAGAGACATTCTGTAGCCTTATAATTGGTAGACGTGCTTCAAATAGAGACATTCTGTAGCCTTATAATTGGTAGACGTCCTTCAAATAAGAGACATTCTGTAGCCTTATAATTGGTAGATGTCCTTCAAATAGAGACATTCTGTAGCCTTATAATTGGTAGACGTCCTTCAAATAAGAGACATTCTGTAGCCTTATAATTGGTAGACGTCCTTCAAATAGAGACATTCTGTAGCCTTATAATTGGTAGACGTCCTTCAATTAGAGACATTCTGTAGCCTTATAATTGGTAGATGTCCTTCAAATAGAGACATTCTGTAGCCTTATAATTGGTAGATGTCCTTCAAATAGAGACATTCTGTAGCCTTATAATTGGTAGACGTCCTTCAAATAAGAGACATTCTGTAGCCTTGTAATTGGTAGACATCCTTCAAATAGAGACATTCTGTAGCCTTATAATTGGTAGACGTCCTTCAAATAGAGACATTCTGTAGCCTTATAATTGGTAGATGTCCTTCAAATAGAGACATTCTGTAGCCTTATATTTGGTAGACGTCCTTCAAATAGAGACATTCTGTAGCCTTATAATTGGTAGACGTCCTTCAAATAGAGACATTCTGTAGCCTTATAATTGGTAGGCGTCCTTCAAATAGAGACATTCTGTAGCCTTATAATTGGTAGACGTCCTTCAAATAGAGACATTCTGTAGACTTATAATTGGTAGATGTCCTTCAAATAAGAGACATTCTGTAGCCTTATAATTGGTAGACGTCCTTCAAATAGAGACATTCTATAGCCTTATAATTGGTAGACATCCTTCAAATAGAGACATTCTGTAGCCTTATAATTGGTAGACGTCCTTCAAATAGAGACATTCTGTAGCCTTATAATTGGTAGACGTCCTTCAAATAGAGACATTCTGTAGCCTTATAATTGGTAGACGTCCTTCAAATAGAGACATTCTGTAGCCTTATAATTGGTAGACGTCCTTCAAATAAGAGACATTCTGTAGCCTTATAATTGGTAGACGTCCTTCAAATAGGTGTGCTTGTGTGCGTGAGAGAGGAGGGTCACGTCCGTTGCGGTCTGGGATTTTTCGACTATCCCGCGGGATACTGGTGATTAAACTTTCAAAAAATCACACACAAAAACAAACGTAGGGTCGCGGTCCTGTGAAGTGCAAAATCGAACCGATTGATAAAATATCTGGAGAGATATACGCGTTTTGGAGAAAAAATCCGTTAACTCCTACAGCAGTGCCACGGCGCTGGTCTAGGACAGGCCTAGGGCAGGCCCATAAGGCGGGTGAAAGAAGAAGGGAAAGAAAAAACCGTTACGTCCCAAAGCAAAGTGTTAGCTATATAGTCCTATGAAATCAAACAGGGCTATGGGAAAATAGGAAGCATAAGTTAAAAGTGATAGTGAACATCGTATATCACGTAAATAAACTAGGAAAGTATAATACAGAGAATTAAAGTCAGGGGAACTTTTAACTTTTAGCTTGGGAACAGGACGTATGCTGTAAACAAAATACCCTCGGTGACCGCAAAGACCATAAACACATATATCCCCTCGCTCTCCTGGACACGTCCCCTCCCCTCCCCCTATACGATTTTACCAAAAGCGAAACTTAACCTCGACAGGAAAGGGTACCGACAAAACAAATATCGTAAATAATAGCAAACAGAGAAAAACAATATATAAATAAATTAAATCAGTGCAGATTATTTCTCGACCATATCGCAGGTTAGTAGTGACGTTATTGGAGAGAAAGATCTCCCACGCAACCAAATGTGGTGAAAATTCGAACCTGAGCAGTGTTGAATCAAGGTGATAGGTAAAACATGAAAATTAAAATAGATAATATGTATAGGTAGCCTGGAAAGTTCGTTATTTTCCTAGAGTGCCGTATATTCCGCTAAACAGCCGACCAAAAACGGGAAAAGTGGTTAGGGCAGTGAGAATTCTGTTTCATAAGATAATTATTGAAAGTGTTACTTAACTCCTAACTATCGGCGCGCAACATAAGTCGAGTATAATAAATCTGGACTATCTGGCGGCGCGCGACATAGGTCGTGTGGCAATTTCAGCACGTAATGTTGCTGAGAGAGAGAGACAAGTGGTGGCAGGAGATTAGCGAGCGTATGACTGCTCCAGACCACCGCGGCGAACCTACTGACACGAATCCCACCTCCTCCCTCCCTCTCTCACTCGCTACATACTGAATTGTATGGGGAAAGTACCGAATTACATGCTTTTTACACTCGTGTTGTGCGGTTGTTGCAAGAAAACTAGCCGTCATAAAAGGATCGTTATGGTGTCATTGGAAAGCTCTGTTTATGCCCTTTCAGGGATAGATACTTGTTTTACGCTCTGGGTCTTATTTAGGCATGAAAATTATCACGTAAACAGCCCTATTGTGGCTAAAAACACCCCGCTGGGCGGTACATATAAATAAACCGCTAGCCCGCTAATAAGGTGTTAAAGTTATTTAAAGTTTAAACAAAACGAGTGGCACTCCCCCCCCCCCCCACACTCACCACAAACCGCGTAACAAACACCTCCTTGTCCTCCACGGCCCCCCCCCCTCTCTCTCTCTCTCTCTCCCCCATGTAAGGGCGGGTGGAAAAACAAAAACAAAAACAAAAACAAAAAAACAAACAAAAATGTCTACCAGAGACATGAATATACACGTGGATAAAGGCACAGCATGTCAGATATGCAAGCAACCATACCACTGGGTTTGCATAGGACTGATACCAATAAATGAGGCGTACAATACAAGAGGGAAGAACCTCCATTTCTGCAATAGTTGTTTCGATATCACATGGCAAGTCATACAGACTGTAGAAAATACAGAAGTACAAGATAGACTGAAATATAGCCAAGACATAGCTACTTTTCACAGAAACTGGGGAACTATTGGGGCCTCAGGGCCCATACAAATATCACAACCCACACACGCACACCTTCCCATGAAAATGCCCGCATTGCCTCCTGCACATCAACACACATCGCCTGCCGAACAACAACCTTTCGCACCCTACAAATCCACAAACCCAGCCGCACATCTTCCCACACCTCCCCAGACCCAGAAAACACCCACATTAATCCCATCTATGGCCATTGACCACCCTACTGCTGTTGATCAAATACATTTGCAGGATGAACGTAGGATGCAACAAGCCCCCATATCAGGCTCCCCTTCCACATCGCCTCCCCCATCACCACTGCCACCTGCCCACCTACAACCGACCCGTAACTCCACCCCCTGCAGGCCCGTAACTCCACCCCCCTGCAGGCCTCACCCACCCATACACCAAGCCCACTATCACCCACAACCACACTTAGCTCACCACATAACCCCTCGCAGCCCCAGCCACACCTACTGGGGTTGTCTACACCAGTGTGCAGATATTATCTGGAAAGAAGGTGCTACTTTGGTCAAAAGGGCGAATATAATGGGAATTCATGTAGATTTGCTCATCCCAAAATTTGCAACAACATAACCAGTCATGGAAAATGTAGATTTGGTGAAACCTGCAAATACCACCACCCATCCCTTTGCAAGACATCACTTGAGAACAAGACCTGCTACAATATGAAATGCCCAGCTTTTCATATTAAAGGGACTTGGAGATATGCTAGACCTAACACGAATGGTAGCTCAAAAAACTCTCTAGCTATGCGAGGACGAGACAGAGGAAAAAGGCAAGGAGGGAAAGGGCAGATGAAGATGAAGAGACTGAGGGAGATGGAAGAGCACATAGAACACCTCGAGCACCTCCTGGCCTCCCAAGAGTGGCCAATACATCCCGAAGACTATTAGGTACACATAGTACTCCAAACAATCCCTCCCCAATCTTGTTTGCAAATATCCAAGGCCTAAAAAATAGAACCACGAACAAAGTACCATTTATTAGGGGCCTGCTAGAAGAAGGAAACGCTATATTTGCAGCTCTCACAGAAACTCACATTAAAGATCAGCAAGATAGTGAGGTATGGATTCCTGGTTACAACCTACATAGGGCGGACAGAACGCATAGTTCACATGGAGGTGTAGCCTTGTACATACATGACTCACTGATATGTACTGAATTCCTAAATAACAGTAACAAAGTGGTGGAAATACTTGGAATTAAAATAGAATCCCTAAATTTAGCAGTTATTGTTACATACAGGCCTCCAGACTCATCCCGAGAAGAATTCAAAACCCAGCTCAACAAAATAAAATCAGAAGTGGAAACCCTGGGGAACCCAACACCAAATATTATATGGCTAGGAGACTTTAACCTACCAAACATTAAATGGAGACAACTAGAAAACCAGTTAGTGGCAAATAACACCGGAGAAGCAAATACTAATACGAGAGAGCTTTTTGAACTTTGTGATTTTTTTAGTCTTACCCAACATATTGCTGAACCCACACGGGAAAACAATATCTTAGACCTGGTCTTCACTAACAACGACTCTCTAGTACACAGCATTAACATCTCGGACACAACATACTCAGATCATAAATTAATTGAGATCAAAACAACCTTAGAAAGTGTACAGACAACCTCAGAATCGAGAAAAAAAACCGGCCCCTTCAGTAAATTTAACTTCAACAACAAAAACATTAGGTGGGAAGAAGTAAATCAAGAAATGGAGGAAATAGACTGGGAAGATTTAATGGATAACCTGACACCAGCAGAATGTCTAGTCTTAATAACAGAAACCATGACCCAAATCTGTAGCCACCATATACCTGCAAGACAAACAAAACGAAGAAGCAAACAAGATCGGGAAAGGAGGAGGCTGTACAGAAGAAGAAAATTACTCACACAAAGACGCACACATCAAAATCTACAAGATAGGCAAAAGGTCGAAATAGATAGAGAAATTGTGGAAATTGAACAAAGGCTAAGAATATCATATGAACTACAACATATGGAAGAGGAGAGGAAAGCTATTGCAGGTATAAAGGAAAATTCCAAATACTTCTTTTCATACGCCAAACAAAAGGCTAAAACAACATCAAACATCGGCCCACTGAGCAAAGGGGACGGCTCTTTCACAGGGGACAAAAAGGAAATGAGTGCACTCTTAAGCAGGCAGTATGAAATGGCATTCAGTGAGCCTGATGAAACAAAAGTCATCAGAGACCAAAATATATTTTTCATGGAAACCTCCCCCACGGAAACCCCTCAGATGCTGGGTATTGATTTCGGTCCAAAAGACATAGAAGAGGCCATTTCCAACATCCCATCCCACTCGGCACCAGGCCCGGACTCATGGAATTCGATCCTAATGAAGAAATGTAAGGAAAACCTCTCAAAACACCTGGCTATAATGTGGAGAAGGAGCCTAGACACTGGTGACATACCAGATAACTTGAAAAACGCAATAATTGCCCCACTGCATAAAGGAGGGACTAAAGCACTACCAAAAAACTACCGCCCGGTAGCTCTAACCTCTCACATCATTAAAGTTTTCGAGCGAGTCCTGCGAAGCAAAATTTCAACATTCATGGAGACAAATGAACTACACAACACCGGTCAACATGGGTTCAGAGCGGGAAGATCATGTCTCTCACAACTTTTGGAACACTATGACAAAATTCTTAAAGCGCTAGAAGAAAAGGAAAACGTGGATGTCATTTACACCGATTTTGCTAAGGCATTTGATAAATGTGACCATGGTATAATAGCCCACAAACTGAAAGCAAAAGGTATAACTGGGAAAATCGGACGGTGGATATACAATTTCCTCGTAAACCGAAACAATCAGTAGCAGTAAACCAAGTCACATCTGAGACTTCGGATGTCAAAAGCTCAGTGCCCCAAGGAACAGTGCTAGCGCCCCTTCTGTTCCTCATACTAATTTGCGACATAGATACCAACACCAGACACAGTACGGTGTCGTCTTTTGCTGATGACACAAAATTAAGCAAGATAGTAAACACACAAGAGGACACGGGCCGACTGCAGGAAGACATGAATGTAGTGTTCCAGTGGACCAGGGAAAACAACATGCAATTCAATGAGGAAAAATTCCAATTAATACGGTACGGAGATAATAATGGTGTTAAAGAAATTACAAATTACTTAACAGAATCTAACCACATAATAGAACGGAAAGACAGTGTGAAAGACCTTGGGGTATTAATGTCTGAAAATATGGGTTTCAAAGTACATAACCAGGTCAAAGTGGCGGCTGCGAAACGTCTAACGGGTTGGATTCTGCGTACTTTTAAAACACGCGGTGAATTGCCTATGATAACGCTCTTCAAATCTCTAGTGCTATCGCGGCTTGAATACTGAAGCGTATTAACATCCCCATACAAAGCAGGTGAAATAAATGACGTAGAGAGTGTACAAAGAAATTTCACTTCGCATATAAGTTCGATAAAACATCTACACTATTGGGAGCGTTTAAGAGCACTGAATCTGTACTCACTGGAACGTAGAAGAGAACGTAACCTAATTATATACACATGGAAAATCGCAGAGGGTTTAGTACCAAACCTACATACTCCGATAGTCATGAAATTCAGTGATAGGAGAGGCTGGGAATGCGAAATCCCCCGGATGAATAACAGGGGTGCTATGGGCTCTCTGCGAGAGGGCTGGTTATCACACAGAGGCCCACGTCTCTTCAACAAACTCCCACGGCGAGTAAGAGACATGAGGGACATCTCGTTAGACAACTTCAAGAGAGCCCTAGATGTCGAACTGCAAAAAGTGCCAGACGAGCCCATCCTCGCAAGGGAGCGAGCTGCCGCTTCAAACAGTCTACTGCACCAAATCACCACCCATAACGAGGGGCGTCGCGCTCCTTGGTGCCGCTAGAAGAGTGGCGAACACATCAAAAGGTATCTAAAGGTAATAGAGACATTCTGTAGCCTTATAATTGGTAGACGTCCTTCAAATAGAGACATTCTGTAGCCTTATAATTGGTAGACGTCCTTCAAATAAGAGACATTCTGTAGCCTTATAATTGGTAGACATCCTTCAAATAGAGACATTCTGTAGCCTTATAATTGGTAGATGTCCTTCAAATAGAGACATTCTGTAGCCTTATAATTGGTAGACGTCCTTCAAATAGAGACATTCTGTAGCCTTATAATTGGTAGACGTCCTTCAAATAGAGACATTCTGTAGCCTTATAATTGGTAGACGTCCTTCAAATAGAGACATTCTGTAGCCTTATAATTGGTAGACGTCCTTCAAATAGAGACATTCTGTAGCCTTATAATTGGTAGACGTCCTTCAAATAGAGACATTCTGTAGCCTCGTAAATTGCAAAATATATGTGTTTGCTTGAGAATGTGCTCACACATGTTCACTAGCTACACTTACAGGTGCACATACACACACACACATATGCTTTACAGTCACACATATACACTTACACACATACAGTATTAATGCATGTACATTAAGGGGCGTCACCTGCTTTTTTTATCTTTCTCTCCTTTTCTCTCTTTGCCTGGCTTGTATCCATTCGGCCCCATTCAGCCAACTGTTTTAAGATGTTTATCCCCATCCAGGTGTCGATTTCTTCCTGGCTAGCGATAGCGAGCCAGCATTGTATACAAAAATCCGGCTTCGCCGGAGACGTTTTTCTATCGAAAAATTTACAAATTTAGCTTGCTGTCAAAACAAAAATATATATATGATGGCTCGCTACAGCTCGCCAGGAAAATATTTACACCTGGATGGGGATAAACGTCTTAAAACAGTAGGCTAAATGGGGCCGAATGGATACAAGGCAAAGAGAGAAGGAGAGAAAGAGAAACAAAGCGATGTGGGCTCCCTTAATGAAACCACACACACATATTACATACTCACATGCATTTACTCCCAGGTTCACTCAAAAAAAAAAAAAAAACACACCAACAAAAAAAAAACACACACATACAATAACCTACATATGTGCACACGAACAGGAACAAATATATTAACACAGTACACTCGCATGTATACACACGCAGACAGACACACACACACAGACAGACACATTCACGCACAATCTATTTTTCCCTCATCCTATGACTTAAACTCTTTGAAGTCCGTGTGTCCAGACATTTTGACACAAGCGTACCATAAATTTGGCCTTGTCACTCTTTCAATTTGAAGGGACACTCGATAGGCAAGTTAGCCTTTTGTCCCCTTCTTGTAGAGGTGGTCTTGATGCAAGCAAGACACACAGAGACTTGAGGGGGGTCACCGGCTTTTTTTATCTTTCTCTCCTTTTCTCTCTTGCTCTGGCTTGTATCCATTCGGCCCCATTCAGCCAACTCTTTTAAGACGTTTATCCCCATCCAGGTGTCGATTTTTTCCTGGCGAGCGATAGCGAGCCATCATTGTATGGAGAAATCCGGCTTCGCCGGACACATTTTTCTATCGAAAAAAGTAAAAAATTAGCTTGCTGTCAAAACAAAAATATATACTGTATATGTTGGCTCGCTACCTTACCTTTGGATACCTTTGGATGTGTTCGCCGCTGCTCTAGCGGCACCAAGGAGCGCGACGCCCCTCGTTATGGGTGGTGATTTGGTGCAGTAGACTGTTTGAAGCGACAGCTCGCTCCCTTGCGAGGATGGGCTCGTCTGGCACTTTTTGCAGTTCGACATCTAGGGCTCTCTTGAAGTTGTCTAACGAGATGTCCCTCATGTCTCTTATATGCAAAATATATGTGTTTGCTTGAGAATGTGCTCACACATGTTCACTAGCTACACTTACAGGTGCACATACACACACACACATATGCTTTACAGTCACACATATACACTTACACACATACAGTATTAATGCATGTACATTAAGGGGCGTCACCTGCTTTTTTTATCTTTCTCTCCTTTTCTCTCTTTGCCTGGCTTGTATCCATTCGGCCCCATTTCGCCGTGGGAGTTTGTTGAAGAGACGTGGGCCTCTGTGTGATAACCAGCCCTCTCGCAGAGAGCCCATAGCACCCCTGTTATTCATCCGGGGGATTTCGCATTCCCAGCCTCTCCTATCACTGAATTTCATGACTATCGGAGTATGTAGGTTTGGTACTAAACCCTCTGCGATTTTCCACATGTATATTATTAGGTAACGTTCTCTTCTACGTTCCAGTGAGTACAGATTCAGTGCTCTTAAACGCTCCCAATAGTGTAGATGTTTTATCGAAATTATATGCGAAATGAAATTTATTTGTACACTCTCTACGTCATTTATTTCACCTGCTTTGTATGGGGATGTTAATACGCTACAGTATTCAAGCCGCGGTAGCACTAGAGATTTGAAGAGCGTTATCATAGGCAATTCACCGCGTGTTTTAAAAGTACGCAGAATCCAACCCGTTAGACGTTTCGCAGCCGCCACTTTGACCTGGTTATGTACTTTGAAACCCATATTTTCAGACATTAATACCCCAAGGTCTTTCACACTGTCTTTCGGTTCTATTATGTGGTTAGATTCTGTTAAGTAATTTGTAATTTCTTTAACACCATTATTATCTCCGTACCGTATTAATTGGAATTTTTCCTCATTGAATTGCATGTTGTTTTCCCTGGTCCACTGGAACACTACATTCATGTCTTCCTGCAGTCGGCCCGTGTCCTCTTGTGTGTTTACTATCTTGCTTAATTTTGTGTCATCAGCAAAAGACGACACCGTACTGTGTCTGGTGTTGGTATCTATGTCGCAAATTAGTATGAGGAACAGAAGGGGCGCTAGCACTGTTCCTTGGGGCACTGAGCTTTTGACATCCGAAGGCTCAGAAGTGACTTGGTTTACTGCTACCGATTGTTTTCGGTTTACGAGGAAATTGTATATCCACCGTCCGATTTTCCCAGTTATACCTTTTGCTTTCAGTTTGTGGGCTATTATACCATGGTCACATTTATCAAATGCCTTAGCAAAATCGGTGTAAATGACATCCACGTTTTTCTTTTCTTCTAGCGCTTTAAGAACTTTGTCATAGTGTTCCAAAAGTTGTGAGAGACATGATCTTCCCGCTCTGAACCCATGTTGACCGGTGTTGTGTAGTTCATTTGTCTCCATGAATGTTGAAATTTTGCTTCGCAGGACTCGCTCGAAAACTTTAATGATGTGAGAGGTTAGAGCTACCGGGCGGTAGTTTTTTGGTAGTGCTTTACTCCCTCCTTTATGCAGTGGGGCAATTATTGCGTTTTTCAAGCTATCTGGTATGTCACCAGTGTCTAGGCTCCTCCTCCACATTATAGCCAGGGGTTTTGAGAGGTTTTCCTTACATTTTTTCATTAGGATCGAATTCCAAGAGTCCGGGCCTGGTGCCGAGTGGGATGGCATGTTGGAATTGCACCAGGAAAATATTGACACCTGGATGGGGGTAAACGTCTTAATACAGTAGGCTGACTGGGACCAAATGGATACAAGCCAAAGAGAGAGGGAGAGAAAGAGAAACAAATGCGAGGTGGGCCCCCTTAAACATACAGAAAGACACACACACACACACTAAAGCAAGAAGAAGCAATCATGTGCTTGTACGGTCGCGCTAATAAGTCATGACCCAGCTGTCTTTACGTTTGGCTTGCTCTGTGCTGTATTAATGTCTGTCAGATGTTGAATAGGGTGAGTAAGTGTAGGAACATGTTTGTATATCTCACTCAAAAAGCAGAAATCATGTGTAAATATTGGTGATACCAATTATTGATCAAAACATAATTGGTGCCGAGACATCACTTATTAGGCCGATTGTACAAATGCTGTAGACAAAATGACACGCTCACTTCAATAAAGGTGTACACAATCACGTACATGTACGTCATAAAAACAGTACACTTTATCAACAACGTACAGTCGGGCTAATAAGTCATGTCTCGGCACCAAGTATATTTCGATCAATAATTGGGCGTTTCCACACCCTCCTCAGCTCCCCGCCATGGAGTGGCTTCGGTCACCCAGGCTTTATTGTGGTCGGCAGGGAGGGTTCTTAGGGGCCGCTCAGTTATGGCCTTGGCCTTGCTCTGGGCCTTGGGGCTGTTCGGCCAGGCAGTTTGGGGTACAACAACAACAACAACAACTGTACTTATTCGTTTCGAGTGAGGTATAAATGCATGTTCCTACACTTACCCACCCTATTCAACATCTGACAGACATTAATACAGCACAGAGAGAGCCAAACGTAATGACAGCCGAGACATGACTTATTAGTGCCACTGTACACATACACTACACACTAGTAACTATTATGTGCAATTACTGAGCCAGTCAAGAGCATAAATGGCGATGCATCCACTTAGGGGGGTGACTCGCTTTTTGTTATTTCTGTCCTTTTCTCTCTTTCTCTGGCTTGTATCCATTTGGCCCCATTCAGCCTACTGTTTTAAGACGTTTATCCCCATCCAGGTGTCAATCTTTTACTGGTGAGCGGTAGCGAGCCAGCATATTTTTTATTTTTGTTTGGCAGCAGGCTAAATTTGTACATTTTTCGATAGAAAAATGTCTCCGGCGAAGCCGGATTTCTTCATATAATGCTGGCTCGCTATCGCTCGCCAGGAAGAAATCGACAGATAGATGGGGGATAGATGGGGATAAACGTCTTAAAATAGTTGGCTGAATGGGGCCGAATGGATACAAGCCAGAGAAAGAGAGAAAAGGACAGCAATAACAAAAAGCAGGTCACCCCACTTAACCCGGCAAGCGCGATAGGCCTCACGGAAGGCTTCCTATAGGGAACGCGATAGGCCTCACGGAAGCATGACCATAAAAAAAGCCTTCCAAAAAAAAAAGGGCCTATCAAAACAAAGGATTTTGTCTCTAGGTGAGATAATTCCCCTCTAGTACTCATCCATGTGTTTCTCACCCCTCCCCCTCCCCTCCTTCCCCACCTTATTCCCCCCTCCCCCCCCTCCTCAATTATCACCTATTTTTCCTCTTATTATCATCATTTATCGGTTATTTTTCTCTCCCGCGATAATGTAGCACAAGTGGGTTGCATAAAAGATCGTTATGCAACACCCAGACACCGGCACACACCGCCCCGCTCGTCTCAGTTGACTCCCAGACAGCGAGAGGGGAGGGCTGCCTGTGGCTCTCTCTCGCCTGAGATTATGACCGGGTGGCCAATATCTTCGTTTTTCACCACCCAAATGCTTTTCCCACTTATTTTAGCACTTTTGAAGGTTCATATATACATCATATATGTAAAATAAAAGCATACCGAAAACAAATAATGCTTTATATTGTAAATATAACGAATTCTGTCAGAATCCAGGGCTAGAAATGCACAAATAACTACCCTAGCCCCTAGGTCTATTTCGCACTTGTCAGGTTTTAAGGGGAGATTTCCACTTGAGGGAGTTTTTTCTTGACTCCTTTCTCCCTCATGTTTAGCCCCATTGCTTTTCTAATTTTAAGACGTTCACCCCATTATTTTGATGATTTTAAGAACTTTCAACCAATTTCTGTCAATTTTAAGACCTTTCGTGCAATTTAGGTGTCGATTTTATCCTGGCGAGCGTTAGCGAGCCTGTAATTTAAGAGGAACCGGCTTTCAGCCGGGAAATTTGTCTACCGAAAAATTTACAAATTTATCCTGAAAGGGGCTCAAGGGGGTGTAATCTTAAGCTTGATGGATATCTAGAGACCAAACTAAAAACCTCCCCTTAAAGGTGCTGTTTTGGCCTATAAATTCATTCATTCATAAATTCTTAGTTTCCTCACTAGATATACCTCAAACTTAGAAAAACATCCCCTAGACCCCCCTCAAGATAAATTTGTACATTTTTCCTCACTAGTCGACATACCTCAAACTTAGAAAAACATCCCCTAGACCCCCCTCCAGGTTAATTTGTACATTTTTCGGAAGAAAAATTTCCCGGCCAAAGGCCGGTTTCTCTTACAAATACAGGCTCGCTATCGCTCGTCAGGAAAAAATTGACGCCTAAATGGCATGATAGGTCTTAAAATTTATAACGAAATGGGACGAAAGGTCTTAAAATCGCCAAACAAATGGGACTAAACACGAGGGAGAAAGGGGACCAGAAAAACGACCGTCTCCCCTTAGATCAGCACCGAACGCAAACGAGTCAATACAGTGTTTTATTATTGCCCAAATGCTTTAGAATTTGGCTTTAAAGATTCAAAGATTTGGCTGGGTGTTAGCTTGTATATACTCAGAACTTTACACAATGACCGCGGGATGACTCTGCAATATCCTAAAGCCATGTTTGACCCATTATTCGCCCAACCTACCCCAGACATACACATGTCTCTCTCTCTATCTCTCTCCCCCCCCCCCCCCCCCCCCTTGCCACCACTCCGTTCACGTGGATCTCATGCAATTTTTATTGCGCCACATCCACACCATACGACCACCTAGTGATGACCGTGGCGAGCCAGGGCCGACCGTTCCGACTTTTTGGACACGTTAACCCCCTCCGTCGAATATGACGCGATCGCGTCATATGGCGGTTTCGCCTAAAAGTATCATATGACGCGATTGTGTCATATGAACTTAGTGAAATAGCTCAATAATAAGTTTATGACGCGATTTGCGTCATATTGAGCTCAGTAAGTTAGGTAAGTTAGATCATAATCTGTCGGTTGGTGGCAACCCCAAATTTCTCCGACTTCTAACGGTCCCTCAGTGTGAGAAAGACTGTTGTGGGGGAAATACCGGGTGCTAGGGCAACCCCTAACTTTCATAAGTTAATATGTCAGGGGGGGTTAAAAACAGACGAGGGTGTCCACGCCTTGAAACGTCCTTTCCATGACTCCATTGACCTTGCAGGACTTTTGCACCAGACATTGCGAAACACACGGGACCGCCAGTGTCACAGGCTTTTTTAGGTGATCTTCTAAATAGAAAGGGGATAGTAATAGGGTCCCTTCATGCAGGCCACTTATCCCACTTCACGTCCACGCATATATATTATACTTTGTTATCTTCCTTTTTACCTCGATGGGCTGGTGGGTAGGAGAAGAGCATATTTTGCTTTAGTTAGCTTAGTTAGATGAGCTTTAAGTGGCATTTTGAATATCATTACATATATTTACACACTAATGAGACACACAAACTACACACACACACATACATGAATATAGCACAAACAAACATAAATATAACACACACACACACACACACACACACACACACACACACGAATATAACACATACAGTATATACATAAACACACATGCACTTTCTTTGAATAAAAAGTTCTCCTCAAATGCACGCACGAACACGGAAAGGCACACTCAGGCAGGCGCACTCTTACACACACACATACTTGCACACGATATATTCAACACCAAAGCGCGGTAGCACACACACATGCGCACAGAGGCACATACACACATACACACACACGCAGAGGCACTCACACACACACACACACACACACCAATTTTTTCACCACCAATTACTTGAAAGCGGTGCAAGAGTGCATACCAACAAAGAACAGAAGATCAGTAAATAATAATAGACCAAAGTGGTGGAATTATAGGTTTGACTCCTGCAAGGAGATAAAGAAAACCTAATATTTAGTAGTGGCCCCGTAATCATTGACGATTATGCCTATTACATAAGGCCTCCTCTTCAAACGCTCATTTACCGTAGTTTGAATCTACCGCGCAGAGCATAACAAATTGAGGAGCCTTCATCATGAGCGCACGCAACCTCACTCATGGTTCTGTCATTATGAAATTGGGTTCTCACTACGAAAAAACTTTGTAAAAAATAACAAATAAAAATAAAATAAGAATAACTATTCATAAGCTTTCCATATACTCATGGATGTACTTGTGTGGATATTTGACCAGACTCTGACTTCAGGCGTCATACTTCCTTCACTGACATATCAAGTAAACCAAAATCCTTAATACATCATCGAATGGGAAGGGGATGGTCGGGAGGGCCCCAGTCGTCAATGATTACGGGGCCACTACTAAATATTAGGTTTTCTTTATCTCCTTGCAGGAGTCAAACCTATAATTTATTAGTGGCCCCTCCATCATTGACGATTATGCCTGATATCTAAGACTGGAGGGGAACATTCGTAATCATATCATAACTCTAGCAAAAGCAGATAATCAAACAACCACATAGTATTCTTACTTTGTAAAAAATATATATTTTGCGCATAAACTTTATACAGCATATATATTCAAAAAGGGGTACAAGCAGGATCGTGCTTCGAAGAAGCCTGCTTGAATAAAAAGGGTTAACTCTGAGACTCTGTACACAGATCTGCTAGTTAAGAAGGCACCCCACTTAAAGTAAGTGGTGAAAAATCAAAACTTAAAAGTCTACATGTGCACATATAAACCCCATTAAACTCATGGATATATTCCTAAAAATATACCCCAAACATAAAATGAACTCTTGTACTTTCGCAGAAGTACTGAACTCTTGTACTTATGCAGAAGTACTTACATCAAAAATAAAATTTGCAGTCGCAACTACTGAGATTTTCTTAAAATTATATTGCTTCACAGCCAAAACTACTTATAACAAGAGTTGTTGTTGTACTACTATTGTACTTTAGCACAATTTCCTGTAATGCATACTACAGAGAAATGTTATATCACAACACCTATATTATAGGTTTGACTCCTGCAAGGAGATAAAGAAAACCTAATATTTAGTAGTGGCCCCGTAATCATTGACGATTATGCCTATTACATAAGGCACCCTCTTCAAACACTCATTTACCGTAGTTTGAATCTACCGCGCAGAGCATAAAAAATTGAGGAGCCTTCATCATGAGCGCACGCAACCTCACTCATGGTTCGTCATTATGGAATTGGGTACTCACTACGAAAAAACTTCGTAAAAATAACAAATAAAAATAAAATAAGAATAACTATTCATAAGCTTTCCATAACTTCGTGGATGTACTTGTGTGGATCTTTAACCAGACGCTGACTTCAGGCGTCATTCTTCCTTCACTGACATATCAAGTAAACCAAAATCCTTAATACATCAACGAATGGGAAGGGGATGGTCGGGAGGGCCCCAGTCGTCAATGATTATGGGGCCACTACTAAATATTAGGTTTTCTTTATCTCCTTGCAGGAGTCAAACCTATAATTTATTAGTGGCCCCTCCATCATTGACGATTATGCCTGATATCTAAGACTGGAGGGGGACATTCGTAATCATATCATAACTCTAGCAAAAGCAGATAATCAAACAACCACATGTTATTCATACTTTGTAAAAAATATATATGTGTGTGCATAATACTTTATACAGCATAAAAATATACAAAAAGGTGACAAGCAGGAGCGTGCTTCGAAGAAGCCTGCTTGGACAAAAAGGAGTTAACTCCGAGACACTGTACACAGAGCTGGTAGTTAAGAAGGCACCCCACTTAAAGTAAGTGGTGAAAAACAAAATACATCAAAGTTTACATGTGCACATATAAACCCCATTAACTCTTGGATATAATTTGAAAATTATACCGTAAAGAGGTACTTACATTACACATACCAGCTGCGGCCGCAACTACTAAGATTTACTTAAAATTATATTGCTTCACAGCCAACACTATTTACAACAAGCATTGTCTTTGAACTATGATTGGACGTTAGCACAATTGCCTGTAATGAATACTACAGAAAATTCTTTAAAATCACAGCACCTACACCCTGTATCACAGCTCATAAGCTTCACACACGTCCTCCGGCGGGGTCTAGGGTGTCCTACGTTACACTGACTGCACTGAGGGGGGGGGGCCCCCTCTCTTTTCCTCATCTAAACATTAAGTGACCCAGAGGCCACCTAGACCCTCTGCCGTAAAGCTATACATGGCATAGAAGGCCTGTCCAAAGCTACTGAAAGGTATCGAGTCAAAAAAGTATGATTAGAGGACCAGAGGTGCGTGGCATCAACAGAAAAATTCTTAAGGAAACGTAAAGAGGTCGCCCATTTGCATAAATCGTGAGCTCTACCCACCACGCCGGGATTACTTTCCTGAATGACGCTAACTAAGAGAGAAGCCAGTTTACGCTTCAAAACGCGTTTACCCGTACTAGATACCCATAAAGCACCTTGTTGATTCCTAGGTGCGACCTTTAAATATTTGGTAAGCGCTTGCACTGGACATAAATTATGGTGCACCTTTCCCCTTTTCAATGCCGGCACCGTGAACTCGGAAAACACGTGATCACTGTGTTCATTCTTGGCGATGAACCCTGGGGAAGGAGCAATATGAATACAATCATTGAGCCTACCAAACCTGATGCAATTAGGTGTGTTGCTCACCGCCGCCAGCTCAGACACCCTGTTCCCGGTAGCTAAAGCCATAAGGAATACTGCCCTTTTTTAAAGTAAGTCAAAATCTGCAGTATTTTGGTACCGCCGGGTGTGAAGTAATGACAACGCTTTATAATAATAATAATAGTTCTTAAAGCTAGCGCATGCTAAGCTAGCTAAGGATAGCTCAATAAGGCCGATTAGGCGTATTTCCATTGGGGTCCTGTACTACTACCCCATCCCTTTGCTCATGAGGGATAGTAACGACTCAGTGCTTGTGAAAAATCTTTAATGAGCCGAGCGTGGGCGCGAACCCGGGCCTTCTGGGTGGAAGTCCGAGACGCTAGTCACTACACCAAGCGAGCCGCTTTGTCCAGAGACCAGGTAGGCATGAGCTGACGGGGAGGTGGGCGGAGTTTAAAACACGCCCTCATGAAGCCTGTTTCCTCCGCTAGTGGTATGGTTAGACCCGTAAGGTCCAGGAATGGCACCCTAATTGCTCTTAAGTGATTCTTTAACGTTACCACTGATAGCCGTTTCTGCTCAAACAGATAGTTTAAATAATTAAAAACCAAAGCCACCGAAGGCACGGATTGTTCTGTTCTGAGTATCCAAGAAGTAAAAGACTGCCAATGCGAATGATACTGTCTCTTAGTAGATTGTGTGTATTGATTCATGAATTTATCGGTCACGGTTCTACCATACGGAGCTAGCCATTTGGCCTCCTGAATGTCCATAATGCAAAAGTCAGCGAGGTCTCTAGGTTGCCAATCGTGTCTAAGTGGAAAGACCCGACCGGGAGCGACACCGGGTTCGGGCACCACGTCTTTAATTGCTGGTACCACACCTGCGCTGGCCACAGGGGCGCGATTAATGAGACGATGCCCCGATAATCCTGTAGTTTGTTTACTACTTGGCACATTAGAGAAGCGTCTGGCGGCGGAAACAGATAAATGGAACTCCACATGTTCCAGTCCGTCACCAGTGCGTCGGGTCCTCCCGCCGGCGTGGTTGTCCGGCGGGTTAGGTACAGCGGGAGTTTTTGAGTCTCCTCGGATGCAAATAGATCCACTTGTGGACGGTAAGGCTTCGCAATCATTAGGTCGAAAATGTTTTGCTTGAGCACCCATTCTACTGTTGTGCTCTGTTGAGCGTCCGCCCAGACGTTCGCTACGCCGGGGAGATAAGAAGCGTGAAGCTGAATGTCCAGTTTGTCGGCTAGTACAAAAATCTTTTCTGAGACGTTTAGCAACCTCCGAGATCGCGTTGACCCCTGTTTCTGAACGCAGTGAACCGCATTCAGATTGTCCATCCTGAAGGCCACCGATTTGCCACGCAAAGAAAAGCCGTGAGCCTGAAGGAAATACAAGGGGACTAGTAACTCTTTGACGTTTATGTGGGAGGATTCTGAATGGGACCAGAGCCCTTGACCCTGGTGCCCTTGGTTTGACTGAAAGCCCCAACCTATCGTTCCTGACGCATCCGTGTCTACCCATACCGTCGGTGGAGGAGAGGTCCATGACATGACCGAGTGCAATGTTTCCCTCTTTGCCCAGACCGCTAGTAAGCTGTGTATTAATTTTGGGATGGGCCATAATGTTTCCGCCGGCAATAGTGGAACAAATTTGTTGCCCTCCAATATTAAACGTTTGACTTTCAACCGGCCCAACTTTACAGTTAGTTGAATCCAGTTTGAGAGAGCCGACCAGAGATTCCCAGACTCTCCGTGTCGTAGTCAGACTGTGAAGAAACAGAAACAGTTTCTTGCGAAACCTGCTCCGATTGTCCACACTCTGACTCAGAGTGAGAGCGGCTGTGTCCCAGACCAGCCCTATCCACTGAACCACTCGTGAGGGAACAAGGTTTGACTTTACCAGGTATACCTTGAATCCTAGAGTTTTTACATGAGTTAATGTTATGTTGACATGACTTATGCATAATTGTTCCGTCTCCGCCACCACCAGCCAGTCGTCTAGATACCACAAAATCCTGATCCCTTGTTGCAACAAGGGCATCAGGGCTTGCTGGACTAATTTCGTGAATATGCGAGGTGCTAGGTTTAAACCGAACGGCATCCTCTGAAAGACATAAGTCTGATGCATGATTCGTAATGCTAGAAAACGTTGAAACCGTTTGTTTACCGGGACATGCCAATACGCGTCCGTCAGGTCTAAAGAACACATCCACCCTTCCGGCGGAATTGTTAGCCTGATCTGATTCACTGTCAGCATCCGGAAGGATACGTTGTGAATATGGAGGTTCAGATAAGACAGGTCTACGACCGGCCTCATCTGAACACTGTCCCTTTTGGGCACCAGAAAAAGTTTGGACGTAGAAACTGGGTAATTTTGAGGGACCGGGATGATGACATTCTTGGCGATCATCTCTTGGATCAGTGACTCTACCTCTAATGAAAAAATATTTGCCTTTGTCGGCTGACGTAAGCGAGGTCGCCGGAGCCACTGCCAGGTGATGCCTTTGCGTGCCACCATCCTTGCCCATGTGTGTAAAGGCCAAGCGCAATGATTCGCCCGGAACGACCCAGTTAGCAGACAAGGGTTCGCCGGTTGGACTACCCCCTGATCCACTCGCCGGGAGATCGGTCCTGGGAGTGAGGGAGACCTTAGTTTTTTGGTGGTGGTGGTGGTGGTGGTGGTGGGAGTTTAGACGACTGGCCGGGTTTGGCTGGAGACGGGCCCTGACCCGGCCTTTGATACCTCTGTCCCTTATGGGTACCTGAAGACTTTCCTTGCTTGTATCTGTACTGACCTTGGGTGGAAGAGGATTTAGGCAAATGAAAGGATTTCACCCCACCAGACTGAGCGTTAGCGACTGGTTTGGGCTTGGTAAACGTGAAAGCAGGTTTCTGAGACGGGGCGGGACTGTGCTTCAGGGCCTGAGCCATGTTAAACACCGTCCTCCACACCTCCGGGGACATTAAAGAGGCAGTTAGAACTGGGGACATTACTACTTGATTAGCAATCCTATCCGGGAGCTTTCGGACTAGAGACATCCGTAGATCTTGTCTTGCCCGCACCGCCTCTAACAAGGCCGTGCGTATATCTCCTAGTGACTGAATAGAAGTTTGGAGAAGTAAGCGTCTAGATAGTTCGATTGCCTTTCGAACTTCTGTGTCCGCGATAGCCTGAGCAGATCTTAGCATTGATTTTGCTACTTGTTGCGTAACAATATACTGAGAAAATAGTCTGTACGCCTTACCCCGTAGCCTAAACTCCCGGTCTAGGTGAGCAGTGGAAGGTGTAGAGAACGGATCTTTAAGCTCGCATAGATTAATTTTAGGGGCAGCTAAAAAGGCAAAGAGAGCAGAGGGAACTCCGCCGGCAGAGTATACTGGGAGAGAGAACCAAGAATGGCTCTCTTGTGGAATTTGGTGTGAAGCTTTAGAAGTGAATGTGGTTGCAAAGTTTTGCGCCTCGACTTCCCAGTCCACCCAAGGTCCCGGACCCAATTGCTCCACCTTCAACACTGGATTCGCGGCTGAGTCAGTAAACGTCTTTAATCCCAACTCAGGGGTGAGAGCTGACAGCGCTTTGATATCATTGAACCCATCATGTTTTGTCCAGTCCGAAAACAGTTTTGAAGCTGACGCAGGGGGTAGGGCAGGTGTAGAAGAATATACAAAATAATCATGATGATAATAGTTGGGGATGGCCTTAATACTAACATCAAGTACATTTCCCAGCATATCTAGAGCCCTTAACTTCCTAGATTTATTTCCTTGGATTACCCACTCTCGTGGCACCGGAAGCTCCCCTGACATAGTGGACTGTGCTACCTCTGGCTTTGTTGGTACCAAAGATACCCATGAATCGTCTGGCCCGTATAAGAGAGGCATAGCCCTTTTTCTGATCGGGGCTTTGTCTAATGGGGGAGGATTTACGTCTGCTACTACTCGCACATTGAAAGTAGTTAGTGCCGCCGAAGTTGGCCTAGTAACAATAGTAGGTGATACAAGGGGAATGAGCGGAGTCTGTGTCAAAGTAACGGAAGTAGCCAGAGGTCGTACAGTCGATGTTGGCGTGGGAGCTCCCAGACCAACCCTAGGAGGCTCCGGTTGCTGGCCAAAAAACTTAGTTAAAGCACTCGCTAATAACCCGTCAATCTCATCCGCCGTGACAAATTGAGCAGATGAAGAACTATTAGGTGAAATATCCCTATTCTGAGAGATAGATATAATAGACCCATCATCCCCTGCCTCCGGTCCCTCCTGAGAGGATTCCGCCGAGGCTGGGGCCCCTTGCCATGTTAAGTCAGGGATGGAAGACGGTGTCTCCGCGTCCCGGTGGACTTCAGCCACTACCTGAGTTGCCTGAGACGGCAGAGAGCTGTCCCGCCATGGCTGGGAGTACCCCCAGACTCCCCGGCCTTGGTCGGAACTTACTTGTAAGCCAGGCCCCACCCCAATGACTGAGCCCTCACTCGAGCCCTCTAGCGGGTTATCACTGCCGGGAGAACCCTCTAAATCTAAAGTGAGAATATTATTTGGGGACACTATGTCCGCCGGAATATCCCCGACCACAGTCTCTGACTCCACTTCCGACCTGTCCGATTGGACTTGAGACATGTCAGGAGTAGAGGCAGAAAGCGAGGTTCGAGGCCCCGGCGAACGCCGGGAGGACTTTCGTACATGAGACTCTTTTTTTAGAAGACTTGTGACTCCGCCTCGACTTTGATGTATCACTAGAACTGTCCTTGGTCTTTGTCTGTCTTACTCTTCTTCCGCGAAGGTGAAGTCGAGTGACTATGTGTCTGCTTTCTGAGGGGAGACCGTGACCTGGACCTAGAATTTGATTCCGAAGTTGTCGCCGGGGGAGACGGCTCTCGCGGTCTCTTAGATGTGCCGGGGGAGGGAAGAAGCTCTTTAACCAGCCCAGTCTCTGCCGGCTTAGTGACTTTACTTCGGGAAGGAGGACGTTTAATTGGGGGGGTACTGGACCAACAAACGGTCCCACAAAATTACGTTATCACACTGCAATGCTTTATGAGCCACTGCAGTTGCATAATTAGTAAGAAGTTGTCTGACCTCGCGTAATGCAACCGCCGCGGCCAGATTGTCATGCTGTAATACTTTAATACCCAGCTGACTGCAAAAGGTGCAATTCTTTGTAACCCACAAACCCCTTGATCGGTCCAAGCATTTGACACAACGAATGCACAGAGTGTGCGCAAAAATAGGGATTCCGGAACATGAGGGCGTTGAGCACAGAGCAAAAACAGGGGCTAGAGCAGCCATGGCAGAGACTGGTTAAAAGCTATTTCCCCCCGGGTCTCACCTGGTCCTCTGTGGACCCGCCAGTACTACGCCCTGGAAAAAAGAAAATTTCCAAGAATTAATGCTCATAAGGTTACCCCAAAATGTTCTAACACAAGTGTTAATGAACCGCCGGGCAACGAGACGTAATACCTCACCATTACCTCTCGTTACCCTGTAGGTTCATATGAAAGGATTCGTAAATCACTTTACGTGTCCAAAAGATTTAAGAATATCATCTGACATGATATAAAGATGAGTTCTTTATAAGTGACGCAGTCTTCCCTGTGATATAACGTTCACCGGGAACCCATACTAAGACGCCGGCCTCCTTTTTATAATGCAGTTAGCCAGGTTTAGCCCATCTTAATCATTCGATCGCCGTGAGTTGAATGTCTTGATACCTAATGGTATCCCTCAATTGTTAGGCTAATCCTACCGAATTGCAAATCCGTGATTTCCACCCTCCCGAGGTTCAACCGCCGGGTGAAAATTAATAGAAAAGTTAACCCCAATTGTTCCTATCCCCACTTCTTTGCAAAAGATCGCTGGGGTGGAAAGACTACGCAAACAACACAGCCCAGTTTTTCAACGGCTTTGCAAAACCCGGGAAACACACAGTAAGCCTGAACACAGGCCCCACTACAGAGACGCAGTTCTGGAGAGCCCTCAAGCCACCACTCGCCGGGGGAAACTAGCCTATTTTAACCACGCGTGATTAAAACTCGGCAACCAGCCGGATTTTCTCGGTGCAATCGAGAAAACCCGCCGGAAAAGGCAACCCACACCCACCAGACGCAATCTGAGAACCAGCCGGATTTTCACAGAGCAATCGAGAAAACCCGCCGGAAATGGTAACCCACACCACCCAGATGCAATCGGAGGTACACAAATAGTGCCTGAAATAAGCCAATACACAACTTATCCAGAACACACATGACACAGTAGTACATATTTATACAATAAATCAATAACACTTGTACATGTAAAAAAGCTACGAGAGGCTGGCTAGGCCTAAGCAGACGGAGTATCGCTTAAACATGTGGTAATAAAACAAAAAGCACTGAATATTATCACAACAGGAACAGCCGCCAACACACCTCGAAGAAATATACCCGGGAGAGGGAAGAACTGACACGGGACCTAGAAAAAACTTCACTAAGTGAACAAAAATATGCTAGGAACGTCAGAAAACAAACAAATAAGGCAACTTCATCAGAAAGATAAAAAGAAGCCTAAACACGCGTAGTTAAAGCCAACTAAATAACTAGGCTAGCTAAACCGCGAAAACGTTTCACGCGTCCACCCCGGGATCATGAGGGTATGCCCGAAATAGGCATCCCAAACTACACTGAACTGCGGGCAGCCCGCCCATGACACCCCTGCTACGCATATCCTAAACTTACTCGATACATCCCAGAGTAAACAAATGAGAAAAAAATCACTAGGGACGCAGCAAATGCGGAACGAGCGGAGCGTGGGGAGACACGTCAGGGCAGGTTGAGCGCAGAGCAGAGAAGGAAGAATGACGCCTGAAGTCAGCGTCTGGTTAAAGATCCACACAAGTACATCCTCGAAGTTATGGAAATCTTATGAATAGTTATTCTTATTTTCTTTTTATTTGTTATTTTTTACAAAGTTTTTTCGTAGTGAGTACCCAATTTCATAATGACGAACCATGAGTGAGGTTGCGTGCGCTCATGATGAAGGCTCCTCAATTTTTTATGCTCTGCGCGGTAGATTCAAACTACGGTAAATGAGTGTTTGAAGAGGGTGCCTTATGTAATAGGCATAATCGTCAATGATGGAGGGGCCACTAATAATACAGTATCACAGCTCGTATGCTCCGTACACATACTCCGGCGGGGTCTAGGGTGTCCTATGTTACACTGCACCCCCCCCCCCTCTCCTTCTTAACCTAAACAATAAGTGACTGAGAGGCCACCTAGACCCTCTGCCTTAAAGCTATACATGGCATGGAAGGTCTGTCTAGAGCTACTGAAAGGTATCGAGTCAAAAACGTATAATTAGAGGACCATAGGTGCGTGGACGCTATGTCCTCAACAGAAAAATTCTTAAGGAAACGCAAAGAGGCCACCCATTTGCGTAAATCGTGGGGTCTTCCCACGACTCCGGGATTACTCTCTTTAACACCTAACGAGCGGCCTAGGCGGTAAATAATATGTAGCCACCAGCGGGGTGTTTTTACCCAAAATAGGGCTGTTTATATGATCATTTTCATGCCTAAATAAGACCCAGAGCATAAAACAAGTATCTCTCCCTGAAAGGGCATAAACAGAGCTTTCCAATGACACCACAATGATCCTTGTATGACCGCTAGTTTTCTTGCAACAACCGCGCAACACGAGTGCAAAAACCATGTAATTCGGTACTTTCCCCATACATTACACTATGTAGCGAGTGTGAGAGGGTGGAGGAGGGTGGGATTCATGTCAGTTGGTCCGCCGCGGTGGTCTGGAGCAGTCATACGCTCGCTACTCTCCTGCCACCACTTGTCTCTCTCTCTCAGCAACATTACGTGCTGAAATTGCCACACGACTTATGGTGTGAGCCGCCACATAGTCCAAATTTCTTTCACTCGACATATGATACGCGCTGCCAGTTAAGGGTTAATGGCTTCGACTAGGAGATAAGCTAGTTTTCGTTTCATTAAGCGTTGGCCCGTACTCGCTACCCATAAAGCACCCTGTTGATTCAGAGGTGCTACTCTCAAATATTTGGTTAGAGCTTGCACTGGACATAAATTATGGTGCACTTTTCCCCTTTTTAACGCCGGCACCGTGAACTCTGAAAAAACATGTTCACTGTGTTCATTTTTGGCGATGAACGCCGGGGAAGGTGCAAAATGAATACACTCATTGAGCCTACCAAACCTTATGCAATTAGGTGTGTTGCTCATCGCCGCCAGCTCAGATACCCTGTGCCCGGTAGCCAAAGCCATAAGGAAAACTGCCCTCTTTAAAAGTAAGTAAAAATCTGCAGTATTTTGGTACAGACGGGAATGAAGTAAAGACAACGCCTTGTCCAGAGACCAGGTAGGCATGAGCTGACGGGGAGGTGGGCGGAGTTTAAAACATGCTCTCATGAAACCTTCTTCCTCCGCTAGTGGTATGGTTAGACCTGTAAGGTCAAAGAATGGCATCCTAATAGCTGTTAAGTGATTTTTTAACGTTACTACAGATAGACGTTTCTGCTCGAACAGATAGATTAAATTATGAAAAACCAAAGCCACCGAAGGTACAGTTTGTTCTGTTCTAATTATCCAAGAAGTAAAGGACTGCCAGTGCGATTGATACTGTCTCTTTGTAGATTGGGTATATTGATTCATGAATTTATCGGTCACGTTTCTACCATACGGTGTTAGCCACTTGGCCTCCTGAATGTCCATAATGCAAAAGTCAGCGAGGTCTCTAGGTTGCCAATCGTGTCTAAGTGGAAATACCCGACCGGGAGCGACACCGGGTTCGGGCACCACGTTTTCAATTGCTGGTACCACAACTGCGCCGGCCACAGGGGCGCGATTAACGAGACTACGCCCCGATAATCCCGTAGTTTGTTTACTATGTGGTACATTAGAGAAGCGTCTGGTGGCGGAAACAGATAAACGGAACTCCACATGTCCCAGTCCGTCACCAGTGCGTCGGGTCCTCCCGCCGGCGTTATTGTCCGGCGGGTGAGGTACAGCGGGAGTTTGTGAGTCTCCTCGGACGCAAACAGATCCACTTGTGGACGGTAAGGCTCCGCAATCATTTGGTCGAAAATGTTTTGCTTGAGCGCCCATTCTACCGTTGTGCTCTGTCTCCGAGACAGAGCGTCTGCCCAGACGTTTGCTACGCCTGGGAGATAAGATGCGTGAAGATGAATGTTCAGCTTGCCGGCTAGAACAAAAATCATTTCTGACACGTTTAGCAACTTCCGAGATATCGTTGACCCTTGTTTCTGAATGCAGTGAACCGCATTCAGATTGTCCATCCTGAAGGCCACCGATTTGTCCCGTAAAGTAGAGCCGTGAGCCTGAAGGAAATACAAGGGGACTAGTAACTCTTTGACATTGATGTGGGAGGTTTCTGAAAGGGACCAAAGCCCTTGACCCTGATGCTCGTGGTTTGACTGAAAGCCCCAACCTATCGTTCCTGACGCATCCGTGTCTACCCATACCGTCGGCGGAGGAGAGGTCCATGACATGACCAAGTGCAATGTTTCCCTCTTCGCCCAGACAGCTAGTAAGCTGTGTATTAATTTTGGGATGGGCCATAATGTTTCCGCCAGCAATAGTGGAAAAAATGTGTTGCCCTCCAATATTAAACGTTTGACTTTCAACCGGCCCAACTTTACAGTTAGTTGAATCCAGTTGAGAGAGCCGACCAGAGATTCCCAGACTCTCTGTGTCGTAGTCAGACTGTGAAGAAACATAAACAGTTTCTTGCGAAACCTGTTCCGATTGTCTACACTCTGACTCAGAGTGAGAGCGGCTGTGTCCCAGACCAGCCCTATCCACTGGACCACTCGTGAGGGAACAAAGTTTGACTTTACCGGGTTTACCTTGAACCCTAGAGATTTTACATGATTTAATGTTATGTTGACATGATTGATGCATAACTGTTCCGTCTCTGCCACCACCAGCCAGTCGTCTAGATACCACAAAATCCTGATCCCTTGTTCTAACAAGGGCATCAGGGCTTGCCGGACCAATTTCGTGAATAAGCGAGGTGCTAGGTTCAATCCGAACGGCATCCTCTGAAAGACATAAGTCTGATGCTATATTCGTAAGGCCAAAAATCGTTGAAACCTTTAGTTTACCGGGACGTGCCAATACGCGTCTGTCAGGTCTAAATAACACATCCACCCTTCCGGCGGAATTGTTAGCCTGATTTGATTCACTGTCAGCATCCTCAAGGAAACATTGTGAATATGGAGGTTTAGATAAGACAGGTCTACGACCGGCCTCATCTGAACACTGCCCCGTTTGGGCACTAGAAAGAGTTTGGACGTAAATACTGGGTAATTTTGAGGGACCGGGATGATGACATTCTTGGCGATCATCTCTTGGATCAGTGACTCCACCTTTAATGAAACAAAATTTGCCTTTGTCGGCTGACGTAAGCGAGGTTGCCGGAGCCACTGCCAGGTGATGTCTTTGCATGCCACAATCCTCGCCCATGTGTTTAATGGCCATGCGCGATGACACGCCCGGAATGACCCAGTTAGCAGACAAGGGTTCGCCGGCTGGACTACCCCCTGATCCACCCGCAGTAAGACTGGCCCTGGGAGTGAGGGAGACCCTAGTTTTTTGGTGGTGGTGGTGGTGTATGCTTTGATGACTGGCCGGATTTGGCCGGAGATGGGCCCTGGCCTGGTCGTTGATACTTCTGTCCTTTATGATTACCTGAAAACTTTCCTTGCTTGTATCTGTACTGAGCCTGACTTTGGGTGGAAGAGGACTTAGGCAGATGAAAGGGCTTTGCCCCACCAGGCTGAGCTTTTGCGACTGGTTTGGGCTTGGTAAAATTGAAAGCAGGTTTCTTAGATGGGGCGGGACTGTGCTTAAAGGCCTGAGCCATGTTGAACACTGTTTTCCACACCTCCGGGGACATTAAAGAGGCAGTTAGAACAGGTGACATAACAACTTGATTTGCAATCCTATCCGGGAGCTTCCTCACGAGAGACATCCTTAGATCTTGTCGTGCCCGCACCGCCTCTAGCAAGGCTGTACGGATATCCCCCAGTGACTGTATAGAAGTCTGGAGTAGCAAGCGTCTAGATAGTTTGATAGCCTTTCGGACTTCCGTGTCCGCGATTGCCTGAGCAGATCTGAGCATTGACTTCGCTACCTGTTGTGTGACAATATACTGGGAAAACAGTCTATATGCTTTCCCACGTAGCCTAAACTCCCGGTCTAGGTGAGCAGTGGACGGTGTGGAAAAGGGATCTTTAAGCTCGCATAGATTAATTTTAGGGGCAGCTAAAAATGCAAATAAAGCAGAGGGAACTCCGCCGGCAGAGAATACCGGCATAGAGAACCAAGAATGGCTTTCTTGTGGAATTTGGTGTGAAGATTTAGAGGTAAAAGTTGTTGTAAAGTTTTGAGCCTCCACTTCCCATTCCACCCAAGGACCCGGACCCAACTGCTCCACCTTCAAAACTGGATTTGCGGCTGTGTCTGTGAACGTCTTTAAACCTAACTCTGGTGTTAGAGCTGACAGTGCTTTTATATCATTGAAACCGTCATGCTTGGTCCAGTCCGAAAACAGTTTTGAAGCTGACGCAGGGGGTAGGGTAGGTGTAGAAGTATACACAAAATAATCATGGTGATAATAGTTAGGAATGGCCTTAATATTAACATCAAGTAAATTCCCTAGAATATCTAAAGCACGTAACTTCCTAGATTTATTCCCTTGGATTACCCACTCATGTGGTACCGGAAGCTCCCCCGACATAGTGGACTGTGCTACCTCTGGCTTTGCTGGGAACATTGTTACCCATGACTCATCTGGCCCGTATAGGAGGGGCATAGCTCCCTTTCGGACCGGCGCTTTGTTTAAAGGGGGAGGATTTACATCTGCTACTACTCTCACATTGGAAGTAGTCAGTGCCGCCGAAGTTGGCCTAGTAACCATAGTAGGTGATACAGGGGGAGGGTGCGGAATTTGTGTCAAAGCAATAGAAGTAGCCAGAGGTCGGACATTCGATGCTGTCGTGGAAGCTCCCAAACCAACTGTCGGAGTCTCCTGCTGCTGACCAAAAAACTTAGTTAGTGCATTCGCTAGTAACCCATTAATTTCATCAGCTGTGACAAATTTAGCAGAGGATGAACTATGTGGCGAATCATTCCTACTCTGAGAGTCGTCCATCACTCAACCTGACTCTTGAATCTCCATCTCAGAAATTATAGAACCCTCATCCCTTTCCCCAGAATTATATACAAATAGTACAAACCACGTTTCATTTACAAAAGGAAATATATCTCAAATCGAGATGCTACACATAAATCAATAATCAAGTATCCCAAGGAATACTAAAATCTTCACTTTATATAAGTCTGGCAAGTAATATTAACACTGAATCTGGATTTGGGATAAGTATGGAAATATATTATTTTGTGAGTTCTTAGACTCTAGCAAACATATATAATACGTAGAACAATAGTATTACTATCAATTTACATAATTATATATGATGGAAATGGTATCACAAATACATTGGAGTCTTGTTCTTGAGAATATATAAATATTAAACAATTCATTTTTGCTTTCCGCTCCTCTTAACTAAAAGTATGTGGCTTGAATTCTCGACCGCGTAGGACAGGTAACTTATATAAAATCCCTTTAACTCGGCAGCTGCGGAAAGACTCTTAAGAGGTCCTACTGGGCGGCTGTGGGAAGACTCTTAAGATCCTTGGCCTAAAAAAAAACATTTAAAACACCCCAGTAGCACTCAAAACAAATTAGTTTGTGTTAAGGTGAACAAAAATATGCTAGGAACGTCAGAAAACAAACAAATAAGGCAACTTCATCAGAAAGATAAAAAGAAGCCAAAACACGCGTAGTTAAAGCCAACTAAATAACTAGGCTAGCTAAACCGCGAAAAAGTTTCATGCGTCCACCCCGGGATCATGAGGGTATGCCCGAAATAGGCATCCCAAACTACACTGAACTGCGGGCAGCCCGCCCATGACACCCCTGCTACGCATATCCTAACCTTACTCGATACATCCCAGAGTAAACATATGAGAAAAAAATCACTAGGGACGCAGCAAATGCGGAACGAGCGGAGCGTGGGGAGACACGTCAGGGCAGGTTGAGCACAGAGCAGAGAAGGAAGAATGACGCCTGAAGTCAGCGTCTGGTTAAAGATCCACACAAGTACATCCTCGAAGTTATGGAAATCTTATGAATAGTTATTCTTATTTTCTTTTTATTTGTTATTTTTTACAAAGTTTTTTCGTAGTGAGAACCCAATTTCATAATGACGAACCATGAGTGAGGTTGCGTGCGCTCATGATGAAGGCTCCTCAATTTTTTATGCTCTGCGCGGTAGATTCAAACTACGGTAAATGAGTGTTTGAAGAGGGTGCCTTATGTAATAGGCATAATCGTCAATGATGGAGGGGCCACTAATAAATACAGTATCACAGCTCGTATGCTCCGTACACATACTCCGGCGGGGTCTAGGGTGTCCTATGTTACACTGACTGCACCCCCCCCCCTCTCTTTTCTTAACCTAAACAATAAGTGACTGAGAGGCCACCTAGACCCTCTGCCTTAAAGCTATACATGGCATGGAAGGTCTGTCTAGAGCTACTGAAAGGTATCGAGTCAAAAACGTATAATTAGAGGACCATAGGTGCGTGGACGCTATGTCCTCAACAGAAAAATTCTTAAGGAAACGCAAAGAGGCCACCCATTTGCGTAAATCGTGGGGTCTTCCCACGACGCCGGGATTACTCTCTTTAACACCTAACGAGCGGCCTAGGCGGTAAATAATATGTAGCCACCAGCGGGGTGTTTTTACCCAAAATAGGGCTGTTTATATGATCATTTTCATGCCTAAATAAGACCCAGAGCATAAAACAAGTATCTCCCTGAAAGGGCATAAACAGAGCTTTCCAATGACACCACAATGATCCTTGTATGACCGCTAGTTTTCTTGCAACAACCGCGCAACACGAGTGCAAAAACCATGTAATTCGGTACTTTCCCCATACATTACACTATGTAGCGAGTGTGAGAGGGTGGAGGAGGGTGGGATTCATGGCAGTTGGTCCGCCGCGGTGGTCTGGAGCAGTCATACGCTCGCTACTCTCCTGCCACCACTTGTCTCTCTCTCTCAGCAACATTACGTGCTGAAATTGCCACACGACTTATGGTGTGAGCCGCCACATAGTCCAAATTTCTTTCACTCGACATATGATACGCGCTGCCAGTTAAGGGTTAATGGCTTCGACTAGGAGATAAGCTAGTTTTTGTTTCATTAAGCGTTGGCCCGTACTCGCTACCCATAAAGCACCCTGTTGATTCAGAGGTGCTACTCTCAAATATTTGGTTAGAGCTTGCACTGGACATAAATTATGGTGCACTTTTCCCCTTTTTAACGCCGGCACCGTGAACTCTGAAAAACATGTTCACTGTGTTCATTTTTGGCGATGAACGCCGGGGAAGGTGCAAAATGAATACACTCATTGAGCCTACCAAACCTTATGCAATTAGGTGTGTTGCTCATCGCCGCCAGCTCAGATACCCTGTGCCCGGTAGCCAAAGCCATAAGGAAAACTGCCCTCTTTAAAAGTAAGTAAAAATCTGCAGTATTTTGGTACAGACGGGAATGAAGTAAAGACAACGCCTTGTCCAGAGACCAGGTAGGCATGAGCTGACGGGGAGGTGGGCGGAGTTTAAAACATGCTCTCATGAAACCTTTTTCCTCCGCTAGTGGTATGGTTAGACCTGTAAGGTCAAAGAATGGCATCCTAATAGCTGTTAAGTGATTTTTTAACGTTACTACAGATAGACGTTTCTGCTCGAACAGATAGATTAAATTATGAAAAACCAAAGCCACCGAAGGTACGGTTTGTTCTGTTCTAATTATCCAAGAAGTAAAGGACTGCCAGTGCGATTGATACTGTCTCTTTGTAGATTGGGTATATTGATTCATGAATTTATCGGTCACGTTTCTACCATACGGTGTTAGCCACTTGGCCTCCTGAATGTCCATAATGCAAAAGTCAGCGAGGTCTCTAGGTTGCCAATCGTGTCTAAGTGGAAATACCCGACCGGGAGCGACACCGGGTTCGGGCACCACGTTTTCAATTGCTGGTACCACAACTGCGCCGGCCACAGGGGCGCGATTAACGAGACTATGCCCCGATAATCCCGTAGTTTGTTTACTACGTGGTACATTAGAGAAGCGTCTGGTGGCGGAAACAGATAAACGGAACTCCACATGTCCCAGTCCGTCACCAGTGCGTCGGGTCCTCCCGCCGGCGTTATTGTCCGGCGGGTGAGGTACAGCGGGAGTTTGTGAGTCTCATCGGACGCAAACAGATCCACTTGTGGACGGTAAGGCTCCGCAATCATTTGGTCGAAAATGTTTTGCTTGAGCGCCCATTCTACCGTTGTGCTCTGTCTCCGAGACAGAGCGTCTGCCCAGATGTTTGCTACGCCTGGGAGATAAGATGCGTGAAGATGAATGTTCAGCTTGCCGGCTAGAACAAAAATCATTTCTGACACGTTTAGCAACTTCCGAGATATCGTTGACCCTTGTTTCTGAATGCAGTGAACCGCATTCAGATTGTCCATCCTGAAGGCCACCGATTTGTCCCGTAAAGTAGAGCCGTGAGCCTGAAGGAAATACAAGGGGACTAGTAACTCTTTGACATTGATGTGGGAGGTTTCTGAAAGGGACCAAAGCCCTTGACCCTGATGCTCATGGTTTGACTGAAAGCCCCAACCTATCGTTCCTGACGCATCCGTGTCTACCCATACCGTCGGCGGAGGAGAGGTCCATGACATGACCAAGTGCAATGTTTCCCTCTTCGCCCAGACAGCTAGTAAGCTGTGTATTAATTTTGGGATGGGCCATAATGTTTCCGCCAGCAATAGTGGAAAAAATGTGTTGCCCTCCAATATTAAACGTTTGACTTTCAACCGGCCCAACTTTACAGTTAGTTGAATCCAGTTGAGAGAGCCGACCAGAGATTCCCAGACTCCCCGTGTCGTAGTCAGACTGTGAAGAAACATAAACAGTTTCTTGCGAAACCTGTTCCGATTGTCCACACTCTGACTCAGAGTGAGAGCGGCTGTGTCCCAGACCAGCCCTATCCACTGGACCACTCGTGAGGGAACAAAGTTTGACTTTACCGGGTTTACCTTGAACCCTAGAGATTTTACATGATTTAATGTTATGTTGACATGATTGATGCATAACTGTTCCGTCTCTGCCACCACCAGCCAGTCGTCTAGATACCACAAAATCCTGATCCCTTGTTTTAACAAGGGCATCAGGGCTTGCCGGACCAATTTCGTGAATAAGCGAGGTGCTAGGTTCAATCCGAACGGCATCCTCTGAAAGACATAAGTCTGATGCTATATTCGTAAGGCCAAAAATCGTTGAAACCTTTAGTTTACCGGGACGTGCCAATACGCGTCTGTCAGGTCTAAATAACACATCCAGCCTTCCGGCGGAATTGTTAGCCTGATTTGATTCACTGTCAGCATCCTGAAGGAAACATTGTGAATATGGAGGTTTAGATAAGACAGGTCTATGACCGGCCTCATCTGAACACTGCCCCGTTTGGGCACTAGAAAGAGTTTGGACGTAAATACTGGGTAATTTTGAGGGACCGGGATGATGACATTCTTGGCGATCATCTCTTGGATCAGTGACTCCACCTTTAATGAAACAAAATTTGCCTTTGTCGGCTGACGTAAGCGAGGTTGCCGGAGCCACTGCCAGGTGATGTCTTTGCATGCCACCATCCTCGCCCATGTGTTTAATGGCCATGCGCGATGACACGCCCGGAATGACCCAGTTAGCAGACAAGGGTTCGCCGGCTGGACTACCCCCTGATCCACCCGCAGTAAGACTGGCCCTGGGAGTGAGGGAGACCCTAGTTTTTTGGTGGTGGTGGTGGTGTATGCTTTGATGACTGGCCGGATTTGGCCGGAGATGGGCCCTGGCCTGGTCGTTGATACTTCTGTCCTTTATGATTACCTGAAAACTTTCCTTGCTTGTATCTGTACTGAGCCTGACTTTGGGTGGAAGAGGACTTAGGCAGATGAAAGGGCTTTGCCCCACCAGGCTGAGCTTTTGCGACTGGTTTGGGCTTGGTAAAATTGAAAGCAGGTTTCTTAGATGGGGCGGGACTGTGCTTAAAGGCCTGAGCCATGTTGAACACTGTTTTCCACACCTCCGGGGACATTAAAGAGGCAGTTAGAACAGGTGACATAACAACTTGATTTGCAATCCTATCCGGGAGCTTCCTCACGAGAGACATCCTTAGATCTTGTCGTGCCCGCACCGCCTCTAGCAAGGCTGTACGGATATCCCCCAGTGACTGTATAGAAGTCTGGAGTAGCAAGCGTCTAGATAGTTTGATAGCCTTTCGGACTTCCGTGTCCGCGATTGCCTGAGCAGATCTGAGCATTGACTTCGCTACCTGTTGTGTGACAATATACTGGGAAAACAGTCTATATGCTTTCCCACGTAGCCTAAACTCCCGGTCTAGGTGAGCAGTGGACGGTGTGGAAAAGGGATCTTTAACACCTTACGAGCGGCCTATGCGGTTTATTTATGTGTACCGCACAGCGGGGTGTTTTTAGCCAAAATAGGGCTGTTTACGTGATCATTTTCATGCCTAAATAAGACCCAGAACGTAAAACAAGTACCTATCCCTGAAAGGGCATAAACAGAGCTTTCGAATGACACCATAACGATCCTTGTATGATGGATAGTTCTCTTGCAATAACCGTGCAACGCGAGTGCAAAAAGCAGGTAATTCGGTACTTTCAGTACATAATTGAGTATGTAGCGAGTGAGAGAGGGAGGAGGGAGCTGAGATTTGTGTCAGTAGGTTCGCCGCGGTGGTCTGGAGCAGTCATACGCTCGCTAGTCTCCTGCCACCACTTGTCTCTCTCTCTCAGCCACATTACGTGCTGAAATTGCCACTCGAGTTATGTCGAGCGCCGCCACATAGTCCAGCTTTTTTTAACTCGACTTATGTTGCTCGCCGCTAAATAAGGGTTAAGCTCGCATAGATTAATTTTAGGGGCAGCTAAAAATGCAAATAAAGCAGAGGGAACTCCGCCGGCAGAGAATACCGGCATAGAGAACCAAGAATGGCTTTCTTGTGGAATTTGGTGTGAAGATATAGAGGTAAAAGTTGTTGTAAAGTTTTGAGCCTCCACTTCCCATTCCACCCAAGGACCCGGACCCAACTGCTCCACCTTCAAAACTGGATTTGCGGCTGTGTCTGTGAACGTCTTTAAACCTAACTCTGGTGTTAGAGCTGACAGTGCTTTTATATCATTGAAACCGTCATGCTTGGTCCAGTCCGAAAACAGTTTTGAAGCTGACGCAGGGGGTAGGGTAGGTGTAGAAGTATACACAAAATAATCATGGTGATAATAGTTAGGAATGGCCTTAATATTAACATCAAGTAAATTCCCTAGAATATCTAAAGCACGTAACTTCCTAGATATATTCCCTTGGATTACCCACTCATGTGGTACCGGAAGCTCCCCCGACATAGTGGACTGTGCTACCTCTGGCTTTGCTGGGAACATTGTTACCCATGACTCATCTGGCCCGTATAGGAGGGGCATAGCTCCCTTTCGGACCGGCGCTTTGTCTAAAGGGGGAGGATTTACATCTGCTACTACTCTCACATTGGAAGTAGTCAGTGCCGCCGAAGTTGGCCTAGTAACCATAGTAGGTGATACAGGGGGAGGGTGTGGAATTTGTGTCAAAGCAATAGAAGTAGCCAGAGGTCGGACATTCGATGCTGTCGTGGAAGCTCCCAAACCAACTGTCGGAGTCTCCTGCTGCTGACCAAAAAACTTAGTTAGTGCATTCGCTAGTAACCCATTAATTTCATCAGCTGTGACAAATTTAGCAGAGGATGAACTATGTGGCGAATCATTCCTACTCTGAGAGTCGTCCATCACTCAACCTGACTCTTGAATCTCCATCTCAGAAATTATAGAACCCTCATCCCTTTCCCCCGAATTACATACAAATAGTACAAACCACGTTTCATTTACAAAAGGAAATATATCTCAAATTGAGATGCTACACATAAATCAATAATCAAGTATCCCAAGGAATACTAAAATCTTCACTTTATATAAGTCTGGCAAGTAATATTAACACTGAATCTGGATTTGGGATAAGTATGGAAATATATTATTTTGTGAGTTCTTAGACTCTAGCAAACATATATAATACGTAGAACAATAGTATTACTATCAATTTACATAATTATATATGATGGAAATGGTATCACAAATACATTGGAGTCTTGTTCTTGAGAATATATAAATATTAAACAATTCATTTTTGCTTTCCGCGCCTCTTAACTAAAAGTATGTGGCTTGAATTCTCGACCGCGTAGGACAGGTAACTTATATAAAATCCCTTTAACTCGGCAGCTGCGGAAAGACTCTTAAGAGGTCCTACTGGGCGGCTGTGGGAAGACTCTTAAGATCCTTGGCCTAAAAAAAAACATTTAAAACACCCCAGTAGCACTCAAAACAAATTAGTTTGTGTTAAGGTGAGATAATTTCCTTCCATTACTTTCTACCACTCCTACACATGTGTCCCAACACCCCCTTTCCCCTCCTCTCCCCCCTCGTCAATTATCAGGTATTTCTCTATTATTCCCTATATTTATCGAGTATTTTCGTGGGAGGACGGGTGGGAGAGAGGGAGGAGGGTAACTCCGACCCTCCATGCCAGTCTGAAAGCTTCCCTGGTCTCTTAGTGCCACGCGAGACACGAGAGAGTGAGGGTGTTAGTCTCTCACTGCTCAAGGCCAGATTACGACTGCGGGGCTAAAACATACAATTTTCACCAGCCAATTGCTGTTACCACTTGTTTTATTGCTTTTCCATGTTCATATGTTCATATTAAAAGTAAAATAGGCGCATATGGATAAGTATTAATTATATATATGGTAAATTAACTATTTTAGTGAGGAATGAATCAGAATACCTTCGCACCACGGGCACATTCAAATACCATAGCTGCGCAGTTAAAAGGTTAACGAATAGTATTACGTCGGATGTTGGAGTGTCTAAGATAATTATATCCAGCTATCAAATATCATTTAGATATGTTGACAGAGTGTCCAACTATAACAATAAGAATATTAACACTTGGGTCCTCAATTCACAAATTATCCATCATCTTTGCACACTGTCAATGGTAGACCATCGTCTCATGCATAGCTATAGAGATATTATTGTTTACTTACATGTGCTAAGAAAAATATATATACAATTATGATATTTAGCAAACCATTTAAATAATATGGCACTTTGTATTTTTATTGGACGCAAATATTGTGTCCAAAGATAATGCATGCATTTTTACCTTGGACACAATATTAGCTTCCAAAAAAACAGGAAAGGGTTAAATAGGGGATGTCAAGGACAGAGTCGTGTGTTGTGTTTTCCCTAATGGAATTAAACAGTTGCACAAGTAGGGACTCGAAATACGAGATGGAGTTATGTTAATTCTGATAAAGTGATTTTCCGGGTGTAGGGCGAGGATTTGCTTACGGTAGTTTTAGAGGGGAACTTATTTAAGGTATTGCTATTGTGAATTTGCACTGTGAAAGGTCTCGAACCACTTCCTTTAATTTGCGTAGAGGTGAGTATTGTCTTGGTGAAAGTCTCGAACCACTTCCTATAATTTGTGTAGAGGTGAGTATCATCAAGGTGGAAGCTCTCGTAGCACTTCCTTTAATTTCAGCAACAAGGGTAGTACTAGCATCAAGCCAAGCTCTGTGAGCCTCGAGCCTCACTGCTTTGGTATTAGTGTCGAGCCTAGTTCTATGAGCATCGAGCCTCACTGGGGTGGTACTAATGTCAAGCCTAGTTTTATGAGCATCAAGCCTCACTGGGTTGGTACTAACGTCGAGCCTAGTTCTATAAGCATCGAGCCTCACTGGGGTTGTACTAGCAACGAGCCTAGTTCTATGAGCATCGAACCTCACTGGGGTGGTACTAGTGTCGAGCCTAGTTCTATGAGCATCGAGCATCACTGGGGTGGTACTAGTGTCGAGCCTAGTTCTATGAGCATCGAGCCTCACTGGGGTTGTACTAGCAACGAGCCTAGTTCTATGAGCATCGAACCTCACTGGGGTGGTACTAGTGTCGAGCCTAGTTCTATGAGCATCGAGCATCACTGGGGTGGTACTAGCGTCGAGCCTAGTTTTATGAGCATCGAGCCTCACTGGGGTGGTACTAGCGTTGAGCCTAGTTCTATGAGCATCGAGCCTCACTGGGGTTGTACTAGCAACGAGCCTAGTTCTATGAGCATCAAACCTCACTGGGGTGGTACTAGTGTCGAGCCTAGTTCTATGAGCATCGAGCATCACTGGGGTGGTACTAGCGTCGAGCCTAGTTCTATGAGCATCGAGCATCACTGGGGTGGTACTAGCGTCGAGCCTAGTTCTATGTGCATCGAGCCTCACTGGGGTGGTAGCATCGAGCTTACCTAACTGATCAAAAAGTGAGTGATATTTAATACTCATTTCTGGTCAGCTGTGGTAATGTCTTGTTTTGCTGCTTCTTTCCTGTTGGTAGGGGTGAGGGCAAGTAGGGCTCGCTCTAACTCTGTTTCTCCTAGTTGGCTGGTTTTGGGCATCTCGGGTGGTGAGGTTGGTGGCTCAGGAGCTGTTCCGGGCGAGAAGTGTATGTTGGAGCTCTGTTGTGGTGGTCTTTGCACCCTTGCATTGTGGAAGCTGCTGTGATGGTGATGGATGCAATTATAATGCCGTGAATATCCGTTATATTATTTATAAAGTTAAGTCCTATTATACTTCATAACTTTGATCCCATGATACTTTTAGACTTCCCCCCTTCACATAAACCACGTTAAGAATTACGACAGCTATATTGTATTTATTTTGTTATACTGATAAAGGTGATACAGTCTACTATATATTTCTATTCAGTGTAATCAGACTTGTTTCAAAATTCTGCAAATTCATCTGTCTTCTTTGATGAAGAATGATAGAATGTTGCATTATGGGCATTTTCTGTGTTATTTAGAGCTAATCTTTAAAAGATTTTCGAAATTTCTTGAATAGTCATTTATAGTAAATAGTTCATATTTGTTCAATACTTGATGCACTAGTTGATGTTTACATAGTTTACATTAAAATAATGATTTTATCAATCAAAAGTATTTAAAATTGCTTTACGGGAAAGAAGTTAATAATATATCAATGTTACAGGTTCTATTGTGTGGAGTTTTGTGTAGCAAAGGAACCTACGTGGACAACTGTGGCTAGAGGAGTCCAGGGTGAGGCCACGGGGTGCAGTGGTGTTTGGTGCAGTTATCCCTTGTGAGTACTACTGTGTTATTACCCCTGCATATACTGTAACCCAACTGTATTACCCTATAATGCAGGAAGAAGAGTAAATGCATTGTTAAGTGCTTCAATATGGTCAATTAACAGCAATTTATGAGTTTATGATTATGCTGATCTTCCAGTTTGGTTATTTACAATCCATCTTCATATCAGTCTGGATCAGTCCACTGTAAGACATCACTACCACTCTAACCAGTCAGGTGTTAGCATGTTCAGTTCACTGTAAGACATCACTACCACTCTAACCAGTCAGGTGTTAGCATGTTCAGTTCACTGTAAGACATCACTAACACTCTAACCGGTCAGGTGTTAGCATGTTCAGTTCACTGTAAGACATCACTACCACTCTAACCAGTCAGGTGTTAGCATGTTCAGTTCACTGTAAGACATCACTACCACTCTAACCAGTCAGGTGTTAGCATGTTCAGTTCACTGTAAGACATCACTACCATTCTAACCAGTCAGGTGTTAGCATGTTCAGTTCACTGTAAGACATCACTACCACTCTAACCAGTCAGGTGTTAGCATGTTCAGTTCACTGTAAGACATCACTAACACTCTAACCGGTCAGGTGTTAGCATGTTCAGTTCCACCCGAGAACACATTTGGATCTTATCCCTTCCTCTGGACCTCTGTCTATTGTACCTCTTCTAATTCCATCTCTATAGAGATTTTCATGCTACTGCTCTAGTAGTCCATCTGTTATCATCTCTTCAAAATATATGAGTAGACCAAGACCCATTTTTTTTTATATTAATATGCAAGTGTCTGTTCTCTTATTAAAGACACTATTTTCTTGTCTTTCCAAGGTATACCTAATATTACCCTGCTAATTTTTCTTTGAACACTCCTAAACGTCCATTCCAGTGACTTTGTTATACTCCTAACTTTTGCATCCATACTGTATATTAGTAATGGAAGGATAGATTAGTTGTACATTGTTAATCTTTATGTAGAGATGTACCTTGTGATATTCGTAATAAAGATCCATTTATCAACTATTATGCATCAGCATAAAAAGAAAATAGAGGAAATACCTTAAATAGAGCCACAGACCATATCAAGAATAGAGGCTATAACTACACCAAGGACAGAGGGACACATCGACCAGCCCTCCCCCAACCACGCATGTCCTTCTTCCCCGCTGCAGGCTCCGCCCCGCAGCCGCCACCACCAGAGCGGCTACCTCCAGGACCCCCACAGCGGGCCAACACCACTAGTGTTTCTGTTGTGCCACGTTTTCAAGAAACGTGAGATAGTCTGATTGCGATTCCCAACTTAGGGATCAGCGTTTATCGTCAACTTAGGTACCTCTCCACTGGGTGAAGACTGGCCTTAATTCTCTTAATCAACACAAGTAATAAACAATGGACACAAAACACATATAGATAGGATACATAAGTTATATTTCTTAACCGCTAGGGCACCATCTCAATAAGTCTCTGGAGAAATAAGAATGACAATCATATACAAATAAGAATAATGTTACGAAGCACATATAAGTAATAACAGAGATAATATGTCTCAAATCACAAGAAATAAAGTCCGGAGGTAAATATGCAAAGCACTCAAATATGGCTCGAACGTAAGTAAACAACAGTTACTGAGACACTAGAACCATGTTTCTGATGGTTATAGACAATAGGACAATATTTAATCTCAAAACGAACAATAAGTTAATGCAACTTGAATAAGTTTAATAACTGTAATAACTCAATGAGTGACAAGGATGAAAATCGGATTGATCAAGGTAGAATAATTATATTATTAAACTATACGTGACTGAGAAACATTTAGCTCTGCGACGAAGCTTTCACTATTGGATCTGTACCCAAAATAATATGGAACGCATAAACTTAGGTGTACACAAAGTGTTCGAGATTGACTTGTAAGTGTATGGCTTTATACCTGGAAAAGATATATATATTTTTCCTATGCGAGGAATCCAGGAACCTGAATTCAATGAAGTATGTATATATTTTCCACAAGATAGAGTGTGTTTTGGTCTCCCACAAATGGAGCAACGGACAATAATTAAAGAAGGGAAGAGAGGACAATTCTTCTGTCTGACGTTAATTTAGGAGTGAACCTTGATATACCTAAGTCTAGACCCTCACTGTGATCATTGTTACCATTACAAACTAGGAAAAGCACTTAAAGGATTTCGTAGAGAGTAGAAACACTGGTAGAACGAGTTTGAGCGGAGACTGGAGTTGGGTCACGGGCTGTCGTGCCTTTGACTACAGGGGCGCTGAGATATGCACACATCCCAGCTACAGTAAGTTCAGGCATAAACAATTCCAAGATACGCTCTGCTCGGCTCTTTCGCGAACTTGTCTTAATGCGACTCACGACACTACTATCCAAGCTGAATCTGGGGGGTGAAACTAAAGGATCACCTGCACTCAGTAAGCATAAAGTTTTCCCGGGCGTAGGTGGACAGCTAGAAGCATAACTGTCCTGAATCTTGATAGAGTACTGTGGTACAAATCCAGGCTTAGGGGGCTTGGGCAGACTTGTACTAGCAGTACTAACTTCTTGGTCTAGGTCGAACTTATCATTGACTGACAAGGAGGCTAGTGACTCAATCTCTGTCCCATTTAAGGTGATGCGGTCGCAGATTGATGTATAATCACATGGCCTGTCTTGCCTTTGAATGTGTGACTCGATCTTGGTCTCACTTAAGTTGGAGTAGACCCCAATTGAGTTATTTTCTGTCCCATTTAAGTTGATGTAGTCACAGAATAAAGAATTTACTTCCTCGCAACAATCAATTTAATTAATTCTCCTTTCTAACCTAGAAGTACCGATATCAGAACCAAAAAAGATGGTTTAAGCCAGCAGGCTGAATGCTTCATTCTACCTTGTTCAGCGTGAATAGTGACTCTGTTTTTGTCGGTGTCCCGGGTGAACGATCTCGGGGCAAAAGGGGCACAGTAGATAATTTGACTTTGTTTTCTCTCAGGGAGCCAGTTGCACTATGGGTTATTTGTATTTCGGATTTATGTATGGGTAGTGCATGTGTGGATATTACTTTGGTATTGGATTCGGGCAGGTTTTGAAAAATATTTGCATAGGACATGTGAGGCTTTTCTGCTATTTCTGGCCTGTTTAGTTCATCATCGTATGAGTTCTTATGGTACGTTAACACTGGGTTTAAGCATTTTGTTAGCACCTGTGTATACACTTCACTATTTAGATTGTAGTCTATCGAGGCACATGGTTGATGTTGGTGCCTAACTTGCATAGGACTGGTGGTGTCGTCGTTGTAGAGGGAGGCCATGTGGTTGTGTGTTCTTGGTATTTCTAGCTGTGCTGTGGGGGGTATATGATGTGAATGGGATTTGTTATGTGGGGTTTGGTTATTGTGGCTCGTGCAGTATATATTAGAAGGTGCTGAGATTTCTTGTTGCAGAAGGGCATCGGGAATGTTTTGGACTGGATGCACATCTTCTGTAAGGTTGGGATAGCTTCCCCTGTTGGCTGCGTTTTCTATGGTGCTTTCCCCATTCTGGTTTTCTTCTCCTTTCGTCCTGTCGATGTTGCAAGATTTTGGCTGGTATTCCAGGTTGCTCGTTGGTGGCAAATCTTGGGTATTTTCTTTCCTTAATTCCTTCTTCCCTGGCATCTCACCATCGCCTTGCAAAAAAAAGTCCCGACCTCGGGGCTGGAGCATGTACGTCTTGAAGGCTTTGGTACGGAGGTAAGGATGGAGATGGTGCAGGAAATAATACCAAATTCTGGCGGTGGTGTTGGTGGTAGCCAGAACATCTCTCGTGATCGTGAGGGGAAGAGGAACATCAGAATGGTTGATGATGTTCAGGAGTTGCCTGGGAGAGGTAATGATTTTGTGTTCGCCTTTAACTTCGATGGTGATCTTTGCGATTTTCATGTTGCTGGTACTGGGAAGTGTTGTTGTGGTGGTGTCTGTCAGAAGGACTGATGTCTAGTTCTGGAGGAGGACTAATATTTAGGGGTGGACTGAGGGACAGGATCTCAAGTGTGTTTGACTTGGTGGGAATTGGAGTGACAGACAAGGTAGGGGGAGGATTGTGAGTTAATGTGATGTTTGTGTGGTGTTGTTTGTCGAGTGGCGTAGCTGAGGGGGTTACATACATACATACATAACAATTTTGTTTTAAGACTGAGTGCTCCACACATACGTGCAGTTTCAGTCTCTTGTCCTAATGGCGGCGTTCCAGGCAACCCTGTTAAAGGCTGCTTCACTTGTCAAGTTTTGGGATTTGAGATCGGCATGTATAGTCCGATTCCAGGTCTTCCTCAGTCCACCCCTTGGTGCAGCTCCCTCCACACTCACAGACCTGCATCTTTTCACCGAATTGTGTGCATCCATTCTCTCCACAAGTGCATACCATCCCAGTCTACTTGTACGCATATCCTCACTAATACTCTTCATACCTAAACGTCTCCTCAGCTCATCATTTGTTATTCTATCCTGCAGCCTGGCCCCACACATCCATCTCACCATTCTCATCTCATTATGTTCCATTCTGTTGACATCCTCTACTTTAACGGCCCATGTTTCTGAGGTATACGTCATTGCACTTCTCAGGGGGAGAGGCATTCTTTTCATGGTCAGAATTGGCAACAGTTCTCTGAACTTCCCCCAGCCACATCTAATTCTAGCGACAGTGGCAGCCTCCAAAATACGGGAATACAGTACATGATGTAATAGTGACTCTGCGACTGCAAATGCCGAGTGTTCCTTGGCTGGACATGCAATGACATATTGGGAGTAAGTGTCTACGAAAGTGATTATGTATTTGTACCCTTTCACTCCATCCATGGGTCCCATGACATATACGGCTAATAGCTGCCATGGTTTGGAAGCAATTCATTTACCTGAAGGACCTGGGGTTCTGGTTTTGTCCTTACCCAAAGCACAGGCGCGGCAGGCTTCTGTAATGGATTTTGCTGTGACGTGAGGCCTTGGGGTCCAGTACACCTCTTGAAAGGCTGCAAGAAGCTTCTTCTGGCCTAGATGTATCCCGTTATGGGAATGGAGAGACTGCATAATGTCTTGAGCAGTGCTAGGACTTAGGACAATCATGCCTTTCTTGGTGTATAAGGTGTCACTTTTTCTGGTTAGGTGGTCGAAGATGATCTTTGGAATCCAGGCAGGTTTGTTATTTGCCTGAAATGAATGTAGAAGTTGTTGCTGAGCATTATCGGTTGAGTCTTGCTTTTGAATGGCCCGCATAGCATCCTTGGGTGGTGCCTGTTACATAGGGAGCTGGGAGAGTGCATCTGCATTTATAGGCAGTTTTCCCGGTCGGTAGGCGATCTCAAAGTTGAATTCTTCAAGAGATTTTTGCCACTTGACAGTAAGGGCATTTTTTGTGTTGGATTTGCAGAGCCATTGTAGGGCTTGATGATCTGTTATGATGGTGATTTTGACTCCATCAAGGTATGCTTTGAAGTGCTGTAGTGCCCAAATTATTCCCAAGCATTCCTGTTTGGTGACTGGGTAGTTGATCGGTACGGCTGGCACAAGCAATGATGTGTTCATGGCCTTCCCGGGTTTGGGCTAAAGCGGCTAAAACTTGTGAGACGGCGGTGTAAAGACGGAAAGGCTGTATATAATCAGGGAAGGATACAACTGGGGCTGCAACGAGTAGATCTTTTAAAGTTTGAAAGGCTTGTTGTCTTTGGGTGGTCCAGATGAATGGTTCTTCCTTTCTGGTGAGGTTATTAAGGGGTTTTGCAATGGTAGCAAAGTGTTTCACGAACCTTCGATAGTAAGAAGCTAATCCAATGAATGCCCATGATTCCTTTAACGTTGTTGGGGGAGTGATGTCACTGATGGCCTGGAGTTTGGCTGGGTCTGGGGAAATTCCGGCTTCAGAGACAATATGACCGAGGAATTGGACTTGTTTCTTTGCCATGGCGCACTTCAATGGTTTAAGTTTGAGTTTGGCATCTCTGATTCTTTGAAAGACTTGCGCGAGTCATTGAAAGTGTTCCGCCCAAGTTTTCCCAAAGACAATAATGTCGTCTAGGTATTCCCAGGTAAGTCCTTAAAGTATAGACTCCATTAACCTGGAGAAGGTGGCAGGGCCGTTACACAATTCACCCTGGCTGGTGGAGAAAGCCGTTTTCTCTTGATGTTCTGGCACGACGGGACTTGCCAATATCCTGCTTGCAAATCTAGGGTGATAAACCATTTAGCTCCTAACAAAGAATCTAACGAATCATCGATGTGAGGGAGTGGGGTGGCACCCTTGATGGTCAATCTATCTATCTATTGCCCGACGCCGCAATCCCCGAAGGGGTGGCCACGAACGAACTGCCCCCAAGCACCTCTGTCCCCAGTCAGTCGACGCCCCTCCTCCCAACCAGCACCGCCTTCATTCATATACTTCCTCACTCCATCCTTCCACCTCTCCTTCGGTGCACCTCTCCCTCTCTGTCCTTCCACCTCGCTCTCGTACACCCTCTTAGTCAATCTCTCACTTTCCATACGTTCCATATTGCCGGACCATCTCAAGTTGTTCCTTTTTACACTTTCCAGCACATCTACCTCCACACCACACCTCCTTCTTATTTCCTCATTCGTCTGTCTATCCCTCCATGTAACTCTGCACGCACTTCTCAAGTAACTCATTTCCACCGCTCTCACTCTTGGTCTAAGTCTCTTCTCGAACGTCCATGCTTCGCTTCCGTAAGTTAGTGTCGGGATTATCACACTGTCATGCAAGGACTTCTTCACTTCCATACTGACCACCCTATTTCTTGTTACTGCTTTTAACGTTCCTACAACCCTCTTCCCCTGTTGCACCCTCTCCCGCACCTCCTCATTCACAGTCCCATCTTTACTCAACACACTGCGCAGATACTTAAAAGAGCTGACGATCTCCATAGCCTGACCGTTCAACTTCACCTCACACCCTTTATGGTGACGTCATTTAATTGTCTGTAGTCAATGCAGAATCTAGTGGACCCATCTTTCTCATTTACGAGTACAACAGGAGATGACCATGGACTGGTGGATGAGCGGATAACACCCGTGTCCATCAGATCTTGAACTTGGGCGTGTTCTTCCTGTCTTTGGATGGGTTTTTTCCTCCTAATGGGTTGGCGAATGTGAGGCCCTACGGTATGAATGGGATGTTGCAAGATTTAAGTTTTTCCTACGTCCCTAGCTGAAGTGGCGAAGACATCTTGGTAGGAGGTCATTAGTAGTTGTAAGTCATCTTTTTGTTGGCAGGTTAAGTGTTCGGGTCTATCTATCTATCTATTGCCTGACGCTGTGATCCCCTTCGAAGGTGTGGCGACGAACGAACTACCCCCATGCACCTCTGTCCCCAGTCAGTCGACGGCCCTCCTCCCAACCAGCACCGCCTTCATCCATATACTTCCTCACTCCATTCTTCCACCTCTCTTTCGGTTTACCTTTCCCTCTCTGTCCTTCCACCTCACTCTCGTACACTCTCTTAGTCATTCTCTCGCTTCCCATACGTTACATATGGCCGAACCATCTCAAGGTGTTCCTTTTCACACTTCCCAGTACATCTACCTCCACACCACACCTCCTTCTTACTTCCTCATTCATCTGTCTATCCCTCCATGTAACTCCGCACGCACTTCTAAAGTAACTAATTTCCACCCCTCTCACTCTTGGTCTGAGTCTCTCCACCAACGTCCATGTTTCGCTTCCGTAAGTCAGTGTCGGGATTACCACGCTGTTATGCAAGGACGTCTTCATTTCCATACTGACCACCCTATTTCTTGTAAATGCTTTCAGCGTTCCTACAACCCTCTTCCCCTGTTGCACCCTCTCCCGCACTTCTTTATCCATAGTCCCATCATTACTCAATACACTGCCCAGATACTTAAATGAGCTGACAATCTCCATAGCCTGACCGTTCAACTTCACCTTACACTCTGTGGCTTTACCCCTTTCGAAGACCATAACCTTGCTCTTCCCCGCATTTACCTTCAGATTCCGTTTCGCACACTGTTCTAAACATATATTTACCAGACCCTGCAACTCCCATTAATTATCGCTCATCAAAACTGTATCATCAGCAAACAGCAGTACAGGCAGCTTCCACTCATTTCCCTCCCTTTTTTTTTTTTTTTTTTTTCCAACTTACTTCCTCTCGGGCATAGGCTGAGAGCCTTAACATTCACCGCTTTACAATGAACAGTGAAGCCCGTGAGGTCTTGTTCCAGTCTAGGGAGTGAGACATGTGAAGCACGTAGAGTACAACGAGCACTTGCCATCTTGCCTTCACATGAAGCACGGTGCTCACTCATGGCCCGAAACGACCCCTTCTCTGAAGCTACCTCGTTCCCGTGCTTCACTGTCTCACCCCCTACACTCGGACTCTCACACTTACACACACACAATGCCACCTGTTGAGCAGATAACTCACCAGGCATTGCACCCCTATAGCATATTTTGAATATGGGAATATTCATACAGTGCTATTTAATCAGGGAAAAATGAGGGTATTTTATTGACGTTTCGGTGGGCTTGTGGTAATGCACTGATACTAGGTACAGCACAAATTCCATCCCAATAATATCTTCCCATTGATACATCGGAATTTTAACCCGGGACCTTTGGATTACCAGGCCAGTGGCAAGACCACTCCACCACACCTCCCCTGAATCAGTGATACATCAACATCCACTGCTCTTCCTTGTATTTCTTTCATGACTCCATCCATATATACAGTAAACAACCACAGGAAATCACACACCCCTGCTTCAACCCAACATTCAGATCAAAGAACTCGCTCTGCTCATTCTGCACATGTACTGCTGCCTTTACACCCTCATATATGCTCTTCACTGCTTTCAGCAACTTGCTATCTATTCCGTATATTCTAAGTACTTTCCACATACATTCTCTATCCACTCTGTCATAGGCCTTCTCCAAGTCCATAAAGGCAACATACAGGTTTTGTTGCTTCTCCAGATATTTCTCCACAACACATTTCAGGGTAAAAATCTGATCTACACATCCTCTTCCCTACCTAAAATCGCCCTGCTCGTCACCTATCCATTTCTATGTTCTCGCTTTCACTCTCTCAATCACTACCCTACTGTACACTTTCCCTACTATGCTTAGAAGACATATTCCTTGGTGGTTACCACACACTCCTCTTTCCCCTTATATCGGGGGCCTATTATGCCTGTCTTCCAGTCATCAGGTGCACTTCCCTTCTGCCATGCTAGTTTGCACATTTTCCATACCCATTCGATCACTATCTCACCACCATACCTCAGCATTTCCCCACACACTCCATCTATTCCTGGTGCTTTCCCCAACTTCACTTTTTTCATGGCTTCCCACACTTCTGACCTCCTGATCCCCATCTCCTCCTCCACTACTTTTCTTCTCCTCCCTCCCATACCCCATCCAACTATGTTTGCTGGCCCTTCATTCCTTACATTTAGCAATTCGTTGAAGTACTCCCTCCATCTTTCGACTCTCTCTTACTTCTCGGCTAGCACTCGCCCATTAATATCTTTCACACCCTTACTGTTTCCCTTGCTACCTTCCCTAACTTTCTTGACTTCTTTCCAGAACAGTTTCTTACACTCCCTCAATTTAACACTCAGATTCTTTCCAAATTCCTCATCTACGCTTCTCTTACTTTCCCTCACTACTTTCTTCACCACTCTCGTTTTCTCCACATACTACGCTTCTTTCTGTCTCTCCAAATCTTGATTCCCTCTACTACCCAACCAATCTCTATGCGCTTTCTTCTTGTCTTCCACAGCTATTTTTACCTCGATCTTCTGTCCACTATGCTGTACCCTTCACTCCCCTCCCTCTTCTCCTTACTCCACACACCTCCTCACATGATACACAGATCTCTTCCTTAAACACTTTGCTCATCTCCTCCACTTCCTCCATACCTTCCAGGTCAAACCTACCTAGTCGTCCTTCTACTGCTCTCCTGTACTCTTCCCTGCTTTCCTCCTCCTGTAGCCTCTCCACCCTCCTCGCCATTCCACCTTCCTCTAGCCTCCCTCCAGCTCTCCTCACCCACTTATTTTGTATCCTAATTTTAGCTACTACTATATAATGGTCAGACAGACCCCCTCCAATACCCCTATACACCCTAGCATCCAGGACAATTGTTTTCATTCATTCATCCACACATATATATTAATCAATCAGTGCCTTTCGCTCCACCACTGTCTTATCCTTATCCTTCTTCCTCCACACCACTTTCCATGTGTACCTGTGTATCATTCTGTGTCGGAAGAAGGTGTTGGCTATCCACAGCCTCCGCCCCACACATATGTCCACAAGTGCACTACCATTCCCATTCACCTCTGACAGTAACCCTTACCATCCCACTCCATCAACTTTCTTATGACCCATCTTCCCATTCATATCCCCAATAAGAAATATTCTTTCGATCTTGCCAAACTTATCCAGGCACGCCTCCACTTTCACCCAGAACTCCTCTTTCTCTCTTACAGGTTTATCCTCTGTCGCAGCATAGACACACACAATCACACACGTTTGTATTCCTACTTTCATTCTCACCCACACAATCCTTGAACCCACTGACCCATAGTCTCTTACACGCTCCTTCCATTTGTTTCTTACAAACAAACACTCACCTTCTCTCGCTACTCCCTCACTCACTCCAGCACACACACACATTCCACACTCCCACTCTCTCACATCAGAACCCCTCCATTTGGTCTCAGTCATTCCACATACATCCAGTTTGGCATTCACTAACACTTCCAGGACCTCTTTCTCTTTTGTGTCAGGGAATTTTGGTGCTGGGGGAGAAACTTCTTCGTCTGGAGGTGACAGGTCTTCGTCATGAGGTTCTAATTCTCCTATGGTTAACCCTGTTGGCAAGGTGAATTGGTGGTCTGATATATTGGTTATCTTGACTTGATTTGCGATCGCAAAATGATCCCTTACACTTGCTGGTAAGATTCGTAGTAACGCGCTGAATACATTCTTTTCCTTGCGGCCGCAGTATCGATAGGAAACGCTGTGACAACTAGTTGATTCAACTGACTAATTGTAGCAACTAAGTTACCATTGAACTGCATATTGTGGAATTATTGATTCGCAATGACCTTACCGAAAGAAGGATTGATAGCATTTTTCGTATACGCTTCAAATTGAGCCCAAGTCAAGTTGGGGGTGTCACGCACATAACCAGAAATGTCCCAACTTCATTACTACTGTGTACATTTTGGAAGTTTTGTCATCCTTGAAAACTATGTTAAGCACGGGCTTGACAACTTTCAGATAAGTATTAATATCATGATCCTATGGCTTGAAAGGAATAATCTCATTTGACTTCCCTGCCATTGTATTTGTGTATTGATTATACTGAGTGAGATAGAGAAACGAAGGTCGTCTCCCCGAGTTGAGACACCGCTGCCACCAGTGTTATGCCACGTTTTCAAGAAACGTGAGATAGCCTGATTGCGATTCCCAACTTAGGGATCCGCATTTATCGTCAACTTAGGTACCTCTCCACTGGGTGAGGACCGGCCTTAATTCTCTTAATCAACACACAAGTAATAAACAATGGACACAAAACACATATAGATAGGATACATAAGTTTCATTTCTTAATTGCTAGGGTACAATCTCAATAAGTCTCTGGAGAAATAAGAATGACAATCATATACAAATAAGAATAATGTTACGAAGCACATATAAGTAGTAGATACACACACAGAGATAATAAGTCTCAAATCACAAGAAATAAAGTCCTGAAGTAAATATGCAAAGCACTCAAATATGGCTCGAACGTAAGGAAACAACAGTTACTGCGACACTAGAACCATGGTTCTGATGGTTATGGACAATAGGATAATATGTAATCTCAAAACGAACGATAAGTTAATGCAACTTGAATAAGTTTATAAACTGTAATAACTCAATGGTGACAAGGACGAAAATCGGATTCATCACGGTAGGATAATTATATTAGTCAACTATACGTGACTGAGAAACACTTAGCTCTGCGACGAAACTTTCACTATTGGATCTGTACCCAAAATGATTTGGAACTCATAAACTTAGGTCTGCACGAAGTGTTCGAGATTTACATGTAAGTTTATGTCTTTATACCTGGAAAAGATATATGTATATATATATCCTATGCGAGGAGTCCAGGAACCTGAATTCAAGGAAGTATATACATATTTTCCACAAGATAGAGTGTGTTTTGGTCTCCCGCAAATGGAGCAACGGACAATAAATAAAGAAGGGAAGAGAGGAAAATTCTTCTGTCTGACGTTAATTTAGGAGTGAACCTTGACGTACCTAAATCTAGACACTCACTGTAATCATTGTTACCATTACGAACTAGGAAAAGCACTTAAAGTATTTCGTAGAGAGTAGAAACACTGGTAGAACGAGTTTGAGCGGAGACCGGGCTGTCGTGCCTTTGACTACAGGTGCACTGAGATATTCACACGTCCCAGCTAGGTTCAGGCCCAAACAATTCCAAGATGCGCTCTGCTCGGCTCTTTCACGAACTCGTCTTAGTGCGACTCACGACACTACTATCCACGCTGAATCTGGGGGGTGAAACTAAAGGATCCCCTGTACTAGGTAAGTATAACGTTTTCCCGGGCATAGGTGGGTAGTTAGAAATATGACTGTCCTGAATCTCGATAGAGTACTGTGGTACAAATCCAAGATTAGGGAGCTTGGGCGGACTTGTACTAGCAGTACTAAGTTCTTGGTCTAGGTCAAACTTATCATTGACTGACAAGGAGGCTAGTGACTCAATCTCCGTCCCATTAAAGTTGATGCGGTCACAGATTGATGTATAATCATCACAGGGCCTGTCTTGCCTTTGATTGTGTGACTCGAACTTGGTTTCACTTAAGTTGGAGTAGACCCTGATTGAGTTATTCTCTGTCCCCTTTAAGTTGATGTAGTCACAGAATAAAGAAATCACTTCCTCGCAACAATCAATTTAATTAATTCTCCTTTCTAACCTAGGAGTACCGAGTTCAGAACCAAAAAGATGGTTTAAGATAGCAGGCTGAATGCTTAACTCTACCTTGTTCAGCGTGAATAGTGACTCTGTTTTTGTCGGTGACCCGGGTGAACGATCTCGGGGCAAAAGGGGCACGGTAGATACTTTGGTTTTGTTTTCTCTCAGGGAGCCAGTTGCACTATGGGTTATTTGCATTTCGAATTTATGAATGGGTAGTGCATACGTGGATATTACTTTGGTATTGGATTCGGGCAGGTTCTGAGAGATATTTGCATAGGACATGTGAGGCTTTTCTGCTATTTCTGGCCTGTTTAGTTCATCGTCGTATGAGTTCTTTAGGTACGTTAACACTGGGTTTAAGCATTTTGTTAGCACCTGTGTATACACTTCACTATTTAGATTGTAGTCTATCGAGGCACATGGTTGATGTTGGTGCCTAACTTGCCTAGGACTGGTGGTGTCGTCGTTGTAGAGGGAGGCCATGTGGTTGTGTGTTCTTGGTATTTCTAGCTGTGCTGTGGGGGTATATGATGTGAATGGGATTTGTTATGTGGGGTTTGGTTGTTGTGGTTTGTGTGGTATATATTGGAAGGTGCTGAGATTTCACGTTGCAGAAGGGCATCGGGAATGTTTTGAACTGGATGCGCATCTTCTGTAAGGTTGGGATAGCTTCCCCTGTTGGCCACGTTTTCTATGGTGCTTTCCCCATTCTGGTTTTCTTCTCCTTTCGTCCTGTCGATGTTGCATGCTTTTATGGTTGCAATCCTTGTTGGCTGGTATTCCAGGTTGGTCGTTGCCGGCAACTCTTAGGTATTTTCTTTCCTTAATTTCTTCTTCCCTGGCATCTCAGTTTCAGCAGCAACAACGGAAGCATTGCCTCCGGAACCACAGGTGATCTACCACAACAAAGAGTTCTTGTGCCAATATCGGGGCAATTGATCATGTATTAGGCCAATTAAAGGAATTGGTTCGGCACTGTTCCTAAGAAACATCTATAAATTTCTCTGACTCAACAACTGATTTAGCCTTGGTTCGAGGTAGGGCTATGGATTGTTTACAAGGTTTTTCCTTCTCGATCACTTGGTAGTGAAGACACTGTTTGGCCATGGAATAAAAGGACCTTGGCTGCCTGTTCTCCCCATGGAAAGTAACCACTTTGAGAAAGAAGACCATGCCAGAGTGAGTCCAGAGCTGTAGGACATAAGCTTGCCACAGTCCCCAGCCTTCAATACCAACCCAAGACATCCAAGATTCCTGAAGTCGACAAACAGCGGGATTGATCAAATTCACCCTCCCAAACTTTAGATAACAATGAATTAGCCTTCCCCCTATGCCTAGTAAAAATATAAAAGCCATTGCTTTGTCTTAACCCTTGTCTATCGGGGCCCGACTTAAGTCTGTATCTAAAAAGCTGGACAATGTGGCGGGGCCCGACTTAAGTCTGTGTGCTATTTTGGTGCAATATTGGCTCTGAGAGAGCCCAACAGTGGGAGGCGCATAGGTTACCTCATGACCACTCGCCACGACCGTTGTGGGCCCAATGACATTTACTCCACTCTACTCCACCCTCTCTCACTTGCTACACACGTAATTATGTAACAAAATTACCGTATTTTAGCGATTTTGCCCTTCGGTTGCACGATCGTTGCAAGACAACCAGTGATCGTAGAAGAATTGTTCGGGTGTCATTGGAAAGCTCAATTTACGCCCTTTCAGGGATACATACTTGTATTACGCTCTGGCTCTTGTTTATGCATGAAAAAGAGCGCGGAAACAACCCCATTTATGGTAAAAAAAAAACGCTGGGCGGCACGGTCAAATATACCGCCTAGGCCGCTCGTTGAGTGTTAAGGCATAACTTCATGTTCCAGTTGGGAACACAATACACACAATCCTATCCCAAGACACATATGAATATACTAGGAAGTCTGTGGCATTTTGTCATTTGGTAACTGTGGTATGCTTATATCGTGTCTGTTAAATGACTACAGTTCCTCCTATACACCTATCTATCCTTAACAACATCTTTGGTAACTGTGGTAGGGTATGCTTATATCGTGTCTGTTAAATGACTACAGTTCCTCCTATACACCTATCTACCCTTAACAACATCTTTGGTAACTGTGGTAGGGTATGCTTATATTGTGTCTGTTAAATGACTACAGTTCCTCCTATACACCTATCTACCCTTAACAACATCTTTGGTAACTGTGGTAGGGTATGCTTATATCGTGTCTGTTAAATGACTACAGTTCCTCCTATACACCTATCTACCCTTAACAACATCTTTTGCCAGGTCTAGTTTAGTCTATCATCCTAATAGTTAATTTTGCTTGGGAGGAACCGCCCATTTCCTACTAACAAAGCTAACCATTACCTAATGTAGAAATAACCAACCCATGTAACTCGGAAACCAGAGGTACTCTCATTCGGTAACTCTCCATAAATGTATATTCTTTTGATGCCCCATTCGTGATTCCTAAATGGGTCTTCCAAACACAAAGTGAACAGCTTTGGTGAAATTCTGTCTCCCTGTCTTACCATCTTTTAAGTGGTCTTCTCTCATTTTCTTGTCAAACTTTATTGTTGCTGTACCATAGCTATGTTTAATATTTACCTTTATATATATATATACCTTATATATACCTTTATATATATATATATATATATATATATATATATATATATATATATATATATATATATATATATATATATATATATATATATATATATATATATATACCTTTAGTTCTTTTTTTTACCCATTGATTCTGAACTCTTTGAAAAGATGAAAATTCGACTGAGTCAAATACCTTATCGTATTATATAAATGTTATGCATAGGTATTTTTCTTTCAACAAATCTATTGTCTCAATTACTTGATTAAATACTTACATAAGGTCTATAGTCGAGCATCCACTACAGAAACCAGCTTATTTTCTTAGCTAATTTGAATCTGGTTTTGTGCAATCCATATTGTTTACTTAAATGATAGGTAAATATAGAACCTTGAGTAAGTGGACATTTGAGCATTCCACCTTGGGAGGTCAACTGTAGCAACCTGAATAATAAACAATGGCCCCTGTCTTCCATGCTATATTACCTACCTCAGGCTCCATAGTGCAAAGATACAGAGATGAAGACCGCGGTAAAACAAAACAAGATGTAAGCACCCTAAGCTTGATTTATTACATTTTTTTCTTTCCTTTCTTTATATATATATACTCCTGGTGAGTGTACATTGAATCACAATGTTCTTTATTTAACAGATTGCTCTGGGATCAAGATGGGGGATGTTACAGTAAGAGATACTATGAAAAGGAGCGAGTGGTCCGAGCTGGTGAATGAGTCTGAACACCTGCCAGTCTACCAGCTGAGAACCGAGATCATCAAGCAAGATAAAAACAATAATATCCAAGTGATGAGTGTGGGCCCCAGGAACACAGATCAGGCAAGCAGTAAATCAGTCCTGATGCTAGGGGAGACGGGTGCTGGCAAAACGTCCGCCATAAACGCCATGGTCAACTTTCTCTATGAGGTCTCTTACAGGGATTCATTCAGGTTCAGACTTAAAGACCAAAGAGATGATGACATTCCACGCACTGCTGTCGACAGCCAGACAGATTACATCACAGTCTATGTGATAAACCACCAGCCTGGCATGACAGGGAACACCAACTACCTGCTTATCGATACTCCTGGCTTTAATGACACACGGGGAGTTGATGAGGAACTAAATTGCAGGCTACGAAACTTTCTGATGAATGACTTTGACTGCAATGTGCTCAACTGCATTGCTATTATAGCCAAGGCAAGTGATAACAGAGTCTTTCATCACAACCAAGTTCTGGAAGCAATTAAGAACAGTCTTGGAGAAAATGTTACAAACATTACCAATTTACTGGCAACATATGCTACCCATGGTGATGAAATTCTTGTTTTAAAGAAATTGAGAGCCTGTGGTGTGTACCCTAAGAAGACCTACAAGCTTGACAACACACCAGGCTTCTATCAGACCAATACAGACGACTTTGCTGAAATGAGGTGGAAATGTTTGACCAAAGAGTTACATCTCTTCTTTAACAATTTGCAAGACTCTCTCGGGGTGAATATTGAACAAACACGTAAGTTAGCATCTGAGACAGCATGCAAGGAGGAAACTAAGGAACAAATAAAGGCAAATATAAAAGGCACAGTCGAGAAGATAACTGCTTTAAACAAAATAACAGATAAACTTGAAGAAAGCAAAACTGACTCAGTATATTCGATTATGAATATGATAACAAATGATCTCGGGGACATACATATACACAGATGTAATGAATGTAAGCAAATATGTGGCAATGTTTGCCGAAACACACAATGGGGAGAAGCTTCTAAAGACGTTTTTGTTGATGCTTTAGTTGCTCATGACATAGTTGTGGAAACTGATAGAGATAAAACCATTTTGGATCACCTTAATGATTTGAGTGGAACAGAAGCAGTTGGTCTCGTTCTTTCAGCTGCTACACTAACACTTGGTACTGGTGGAACGTTCCCAGTATTCTTAGGCGCCAAAACAGCATACTATAAATTCTGGGGAGAATGTCCTGCGATGAAAGAAGAATTCTGCAAGCATGAAGGTTGCAAGCATGAGATGAAGGAACACAACCCAGAGAGGATGTACCAGCTTGATAAAGAAGCTGAGAAAGACTTCAAGTCTAAAAAGGAAAATATAAGACAACTGAAACATACACAACATCAGATATCTAAGGAGGTAGATACACTGGCGGAAACACTTGCGGAACTCTTTCATGACCTCAAATGTCGTCTTACTAAGATAAAAAATGGAGCTACAACAAGAACCACCAGACCCTAGACACAGTTATTGAGGAGATGAAGAGAGAGCAGTGGCCGTCTGGTGATTGTAATGATTTCCTCAACCATTTGAAAACCGAACTGACAACCTCGGAACCGGAACCCCTTGGCTCCTGGACCGGAATGCAAATGGCCATAGGATATACAAAGCCTGAAGCAGCATGGATTGGCAAGGCTATCAACAACATGAAGAAGTAGACTATTGCTTAGCAGTATATAGTCTTATGGGGAGATGGGGCGTTTTTCTGGACCACTTTCTCCCTTGTGTTTAACCCAATTAGTTTTGAGATTTTAAGACGTTCGGCCCATTAGTTTGGCGATTTTAACACCTTTCGCCCCATTGCATTGTTAGTTTTTACACCTTTCGTGCCATTTACCTGTCAAATTTTTCCTGGCGAGCGATAGCGAGCCTGTAATTTTAAGAGGAACCGTCCTACCGAAACATTTACAAATTTATCTTGAAGGAGAGTCTAGGTGGTGTTTCTTTAAGCTTGGTGGGGGTCTAGGGAGGAAACCAAAAAATAGGTTTGAATAACTGAATTAATTAGGTAGCCACCATCCCCTTAACCCCTTCTGTATCGGCAACGTTATTTTATTTTTATTCAAGATATATTTAGAAGATTTTGTGCAGTTTATGAAGGACCTCTGGCAGTAAAAAGGGTTAAGTGAGATAGTTCGAAGCCTGTTAATTGCTGGAGGTCCTTCCTAAACTGAATCTAATCGTCTAATAGTAGCCAGAATAACGTCAAAAAGACGGCGCCGGTACAGAAGAGGTTAAGTTAAGGGAAGGTTATTAGTTTGCTCCCTAGACCTCCAACAAGCTTAGAAAGATACCCTCAAGATCCCTCTTCAAGATAAATGTGTACATTTTTCGCTAGAAAAAAATTAAGGCTTTAAGCTGGTTCTTCCTAAATTACAGTCTTGCTATCGCTCGCCAGGAAGAAGATCGACACCTAAATGGCTCGAAAGGTCTTAAAATTGACAGAAATGAGGCGAAAGGTCTTAATACCGCCAAATTAATTGGGCGAACTTTTTCATATATAAACACTAATGGGGCTAAACATGAGGGAGAAGGAAATCCAGAAACAAAAACTTCATTGATAATCTCCTCTTAACCCTACTGTACCGGCGACGTCTTTTGTATTATATTCTAGCTCTAAATTTAGACCCTTTTGTGCAGCATAAGAAGGATCTGTGGTAGTAAACAGGGTGAAGTGAGATCGATAGTTTGCTGGAGGCCCTTTTGTGCAGCATAAGAAGGATCTGTGGTAGTAAACAGGGTGAAGTGAGATCGATAGTTTGCTGGAGGCCCTTTTGTGCAGCATAAGAAGGATCTGTGGTAGTAAACAGGGTGAAGTGAGATCGATAGTTTGCTGGAGGCCCTTTCGTGCAGCATAAGAAGGATCTGTGGTAGTAAACAGGGTGAAGTGAGATCGATAGTTTGCTGGAGGCCCTTTTGTGCAGCATAAGAAGGATCTGTGGTAGTAAACAGGGTGAAGTGAGATCGATAGTTTGCTGGAGGCCCTTTTGTGCAGCATAAGAAGGATCTGTGGTAGTAAACAGGGTGAAGTGAGATCGATAGTTTGCTGGAGGCCCTTTTGTGCAGCATAAGAAGGATCTGTGGTAGTAAACAGGGTGAAGTGAGATCGATAGTTTGCTGGAGGCCCTTTTGTGCAGCATAAGAAGGATCTGTGGTAGTAAACAGGGTGAAGTGAGATCGATAGTTTGCTGGAGGCCCTTTTGTGCAGCATAAGAAGGATCTGTGGTAGTAAACAGGGTGAAGTGAGATCGATAGTTTGCTGGAGGCCCTTTTGTGCAGCATAAGAAGGATCTGTGGTAGTAAACAGGGTGAAGTGAGATCGATAGTTTGCTGGAGGCCCTTTTGTGCAGCATAAGAAGGATCTGTGGTAGTAAACAGGGTGAAGTGAGATCGATAGTTTGCTGGAGGCCCTTTTGTGCAGCATAAGAAGGATCTGTGGTAGTAAACAGGGTGAAGTGAGATCGATAGTTTGCTGGAGGCCCTTTTGTGCAGCATAAGAAGGATCTGTGGTAGTAAACAGGGTGAAGTGAGATCGATAGTTTGCTGGAGGCCCTTTTGTGCAGCATAAGAAGGATCTGTGGTAATAAACAGGGTGAAGTGAGATCGATAGTTTGCTGGAGGCCCTTTTGTGCAGCATAAGAAGGATCTGTGGTAGTAAACAGGGTGAAGTGAGATCGATAGTTTGCTGGAGGCCCTTTCGTGCAGCATAAGAAGGATCTGTGGTAGTAAACAGGGTGAAGTGAGATCGATAGTTTGCTGGAGGCCCTTTTGTGCAGCATAAGAAGGATCTGTGGTAGTAAACAGGGTGAAGTGAGATCGATAGTTTGCTGGAGGCCCTTTTGTGCAGCATAAGAAGGATCTGTGGTAGTAAACAGGGTGAAGTGAGATCGATAGTTTGCTGGAGGCCCTTTTGTGCAGCATAAGAAGGATCTGTGGTAGTAAACAGGGTGAAGTGAGATCGATAGTTTGCTGGAGGCCCTTTTGTGCAGCATAAGAAGGATCTGTGGTAGTAAACAGGGTGAAGTGAGATCGATAGTTTGCTGGAGGCCCTTTTGTGCAGCATAAGAAGGATCTGTGGTAGTAAACAGGGTGAAGTGAGATCGATAGTTTGCTGGAGGCCCTTTTGTGCAGCATAAGAAGGATATGTGGTAGTAAACAGGGTGAAGTGAGATCGATAGTTTGCTGGAGGCCCTTTTGTGCAGCATAAGAAGGATCTGTGGTAGTAAACAGGGTGAAGTGAGATCGATAGTTTGCTGGAGGCCCTTTTGTGCAGCATAAGAAGGATATGTGGTAGTAAACAGGGTGAAGTGAGATCGATAGTTTGCTGGAGGCCCTTTTGTGCAGCATAAGAAGGATCTGTGGTAGTAAACAGGGTGAAGTGAGATCGATAGTTTGCTGGAGGCCCTTTTGTGCAGCATAAGAAGGATCTGTGGTAGTAAACAGGGTGAAGTGAGATCGATAGTTTGCTGGAGGCCCTTTTGTGCAGCATAAGAAGGATCTGTGGTAGTAAACAGGGTGAAGTGAGATCGATAGTTTGCTGGAGGCCCTTTTGTGCAGCATCAGAGACATTTTTATATCGAAAAATGTACACATTCAGCCTGCTGTCAATTTTTTTTTTTTAAATATATTTTAATAGGCCGAATGGATACAACCCAGAGAGAGAGAAAAAAAACGAGGTGGGCCCCTTAATGTTAACAAGACGGGGTTTGTCTGAGGATACTATATAGCATATTATGTTAGCTTCATGTTATAGTGCCTTAACCCTCAACCTATGAAATTGAAGAAATGCCTTACTTAAATAGTCCTAGGTGTTCCTTAACCCCTTCCGTACCGGCGACGTCCTGTTCACTTTAATTTGGCTACTATTAGAGGATTTTATTCAGCTTAGGAAGTATGTCTACCAATTACAAAGCTACAGACTATCTCAATTAATCCCTTTAGCTACCATTTATCCTTCCTAAGCTGCATCAAATGGTCTAAATGTAGCTGAAATAAAATACAAAATACGTCGACGATACAGAAGGGGTTAAATAAGTGCGTTGCATGACTCCAATACAAGGATTAAGCAAGTTGTACAGTCGCCCAAATAAGTCATGTTGCAGCACCAAGTATATTTCGATCAATAATTGGTATCAGCACTGTCTAAACATTAATTTATTGTTTCGAGTGAGATATTCAAACATAATCCTATGTTTACACACCCTATTCAACATCTGACAGACATTAATACAGCAAACAGCGAGCAAAACGTAATGAAAGCGGCGCCACGACTTATTTGGCCAACTGTACGTGCTGCCACTAATATCATAATATATATTATAAATTTTACAATTTGACATTTTAGTAAAGTTTCCAAGTAATATAGTATAATGTTATTGGCATGTTAGCCTTGGTAGGCAACTCATCTAGGGGAGACAACCTTATACAAATCCGGGTGGATGGGACTCGTCAGCTACAACATACTGATGATAAATGAAGGAATAATTCAGTATTGTTAACTATACTCGGTTCATTACAGCCGGATGATATATTGTTGCTATCTTGATGTTTTGTTCTATGTGTATGAAGGAGACAAAAGGCAGGTTGCCTAAACGAGTGTCTCCCCCAAAGCCAAAGGAGTGACAGAGAGCCAAATTTAGGGTCAAAATGCCTGGACACACGAAGTTTAAAGCAGTTTAAGTCATAGGATGAAGGAAAGGTTGATTGAGGGAGAGAGTTCCAGAGTTCACTTGTTGAGTAGAAGAAAGACTGACAAAATTTGCCATTCTTGGGTCGGAAAGCTGGACAGAATAGGAGAGGGACAGTGTTGAAAGGCGGGTGCCTTGCACTCACCGCTAGGGAGAAGCTCTGACAGAGATCTGAAGAACACTGATTGTTGTAATAGCGATAGAAGAGTGAAAGAGATGCAACATTGCGGCGTGTAGAAAGATACTGTAAGGAACTAGTAAGAGGAAGTGAGTTGATGAGATGAAATGCATTTGATTTTACTCGTTCGAGAAGTGTGGTATGGGTGGAACCTCCCCACACATGCGAACAATACTTAATACAGGAGCGCACTGTACCCCGATAAAGAACAAGAAGCTGTGCGAAGGTGTAGAACCCACGGAGACAGTTGAGCACACCTAACTTCTGGGAGGCTGTTTTAGCAAGAGTGGTAATATGATATTTCCAAGAAAGGTTGGATGAAAACGATACACCAAGAATATTAAGAGAAGATGAAGGCTTGATTTTTGTATTTTTAAGAGTAATTGATAGTCTTGTGGAAGATTGCAACAGGTAGATACAGGAAGAAATTTGGTCTTGGAGGCATTGAAACTAAGAAGATTTACTCTGCCCCAATCAGAAATAGTTGATAGATCAGAAGATAGGCGTTCCATGGCCCCATCACATGACTTTTGGAGTGATTGCATGGCGGGTTGTTGTGGAAAACTAGTTGAATAGTGTGAGGTAGAGTCATCATTGGCCAAACCTTTGGGATCACGGTGTCCGTCAATAGATAGATAGAGGCATCAGCATATGAGTGGAATAGATTAGAGGTACAGATGAGATCATTATATATATACATATATATATACATATACTGTACATATACATATATACAGTATATATATATATATATATATATATATATATATATATATATATATATATATATTGATAACCAGTTTTCTTTTTTTTATGAAAATCTTCGCCGCAGTGCTTATAAATATAGAAAAACAGTTTTATTCTAATTCTACGTCTTTGTCACGGTGTTTATAAATGTTGAAATATACTGTAGTCCTTTAACTAATCAAATGTGAGTTTGTGTTATTTTTTGTTTGGCTGTTAGATAGTCTATACTTTGTTTTGGCTGTTAGATAGTCTATACTTTTTTTGGGCTATTAGATAGTCTATACTTTTTTTTGGCTGTTAGATAGTCTATACTTTTTTTTGGTTGTTAGATAGTCTATACTTTTTTTTGGCTGTTAGATAGTCTATACTTTTTTTTGGCTGTTAGATAGTCTATACTTTTTTTTTGGCTGTTAGATAGTCTATACTTTTTTTTTGGCTGTTAGATAGTCTATACTTTTTTTTGGCTGTTAGATTAGTCTATACTTTTTTGTATAATTTTTGTATTTAGCAATTAATGATATTGGTGTGATTTTGGACAGAAACATTGGTTGGGTGCTGTGGTGCTTGGTGGGTCCTATGGAAGGGCTCTATCAACTTTCTCTGCATTGCTCAATTATACGTTCGATGTTACACTTGTGTCTTTGATTGTTTATGTTGTATATATACAGTATATGATTGTTTATGTTGTATATATACAGTATATGATTGTTTATGTTGTATATATACAGTATATGATTGTTTATGTTGTATATATACAGTATATGATTGTTTATGTTGTATATATACAGTATATGATTGTTTATGTTGTATATATACAGTATATGAATAATTTCTGTTTCTTTTTCAGATTCTTCTTTTTTTGTTTCTTTTAATTCATAAATATATTTGTTCTACAAAAATCATAAAAAACAAATAATCTTCTATATAAATACTTGTTAATGCTTTCTGTATTTAGTATTTTATATTTTGTTTTTCTTTGGGTAATTTCAGATAGATATCGGACGGAGAATACAAGTGTCCGAAAGAGAATGAGGAGAAATAATAAAACGATAGCCAGGAACAGGAACCGGAGGAGAAAGAAGACGAGTTTTCTGGAGACAGACAACCTTAGGGGAAGGAATAGAAAGTAAAAAACGCAAATAGTCTCTCTGAAGAGAAAAACTGCGAAGGTTCCACTGCAAAATGGACATACTAAAAATTACTAAAAAAGAAAGTACAACGAGAAAAGAAGCTTTAAAAGAGAGAATGAACCAGATATATACAAATATATCAGAGAGGCGGAACAAATACACACAGGACTAAAGAGTAACTCGGGAGGAAAAATAAAAACAAAACTAAAACAAAAAATAGAAGAAAGTAACAAAAAAATAGAAGAAAACAAAGAAAGGGAAAAAATTGAATACATCAAAAAAATACACACACAAATGAGAAGAAAATATATACACTATATACAACACAGATTTCCAAAATACAGTAAACACCGTGGATGGAAAATATATTGTATACAAGAGGGGTTAACGATGGGAAATAATGGCAGGAATGGGAAGGGAAGGAGGATGAAAAGGCGCTGAAGGGGAAGAATAGAAACCGGGAAGCATAGGTAGGTCTGACAGAGAAAGAGAAGGAGAAGAAGGAGAAGGGTCGGAAGGACAGAGGACGGGTGGGAAGAGGAGGAGGGAGGAGGGTCAGGAGGAGGTACAGGAGGGTCAGAAGGGGGAGTGGACAGAGTAAGGGAGGGCGGGAGAATGGGTAGGGGGGAGAGAAGAGGAGATAGGATGAACTTCGGCATGAACGGTTGAAGGCGGTAGGTGAGAAGAACGGATAAATTCATCAATTTTGGGTAAGGTCTCGTAGGAGAAATCTAGGGACAGTGACAGGAGGAGAAGGAGACTGGACGAAGGGAGGAGAAAGGGAAGAAGAGGGAGAAGGAGGAGGCTTCTTCTTCTTCCCACAGGGAATCGGGCTCCGCACACCACGGAGACCACCCCTACGTTTAGAAGAGGAAGAACGGAGCGCAGGAACCCGTTTGATAGAGGAGATGGGAAGTTTAGAGCGAGGAGGTAATTTGGAGGGACTAGAAGAGGAAGACGACAAAGATCGGGGGGAAGCTTGGAACGCTGAGAACGTGGAGGGAGACCAGAAGAGGAGGAACGAGGAAGAGAGCTAGAAGAAGGGGCAGAAGTAGGAGTAGAAGAATCTAGAACAGAGAAAGAGTTAGACAAAGGCAAAGAAGAGGAAGAGACGGTAGCAAAAACGGAGGAGACAGAAGAGGAAGAAAAAGTAGTAGAAGGAGAAAGCCTGGAAGAAAAATTGGGAGAAGGAATAGAGGCAGACGACTAAACCAGTGTGACAGGGGGAGCGAAATGGGGGACGGAGGAAGCGGAGGAGGGGGGAGGAACTGAGGAAACTGAAGAAGAAGGGGGTGTGGTAGAGGGAGGGGAAGAAGAGGAGGGTGGAGACAGAATCTTAGAAAATTATTGAGGGGTAAAGCCTAAGCGACGAGCCTCTTGACGAGCCGCAGTAAGCGTGAGGCCTTGTCTTGCTTTGATGACAGCAACTTCAGACTCAAACAGATAAATGGGTCAATTTCTAGAGTCGGCCGAATGAGATCCACGACAATTAAGTCAGAACTGGGGTGTAGACTGGCATTCACCAACGGTATGGCTCGACTGCGCACAGCGCGTGCAACGAGGGCACTCAGCGGACGTACGACAGTACTTCGCTGGGTGGCCGAAACGCCAGCAACTGCGACACTGGAGGGGACGAGGAAGAGACTCGGTCACGGGAAGGCGAGTACCACTGACCATAACGTGGGGAGGAAGGGAAAGGCCATCAAAAGAGATCTTGGCAATGTTTGCGGGATTGCGGCGATGGTTGCGAGGAGGGATAGTGTAACAGACCACACTAACCACCTTGTGGTCTTGAGCAAGAATGATGTTCTTGACTAGGTCGGCGCAATCCGCGAATTGACGACCCCTAGATGTATGGAAGCGGGGATCAGGACAGTCCCTGTACAGGAGTTGAGTCGGTGGTCTTTATGAGCTGGTATGGAGTTGCAAGAACAATCAACGAATGAAGACATAGCTGTAGCCTGACGTTCGGCTTGGACGGTAACAAGTCGGGAGTCATCATGGCGGGAGTGGAAGGTGACGTCCTTTCCCACCTGCTGAAGGAGACGCAGATGGAAGAGGAGGTCATCACCGGCCAGAGGAGCAGAGGAAGGGATGGAGAAAAACTTAGTAAAGGAAGAAGGTGCAAAGAGCGAGGACGAGAAGAGGAAGAAACTGGAAAAGAAGAGGAAAGAGAACAAGGGAGGGAAGGCAGAAAAGGGTCAAGGGTGACAGTGATAGAGGGTGAAGAGGAAGAAGATGAAGAAACAGAAACGACAACAGGAGAGGAGAGTAAAGTCTGGGTAGTAGAGATTGGAGAAGGACGCAAAGAGGACGGAAAGGGTGTAGATAGACTTGGAATAGTGGTGAACGAGAGGGATGAGTGCCAATCGAGGGACACTTCAGCAGGCAGGTCGAGAGCACCCAAAACCATCTCCGACTCACCGTGCTCCCGTGGCTAATCGGACTGACAGCCAATCACCGTAGCCCCTAGTGGCAGGCTGCATGCCACAAGGGGCTCACTCAGCGGAACCTCCAAAGCAGAAGAAATGAACAGGGAAGAACAGTGAAAAAAGCATAAGTTGTCACCATATAAAGAACAAAGGAGAAACACATGGAAGAAGCTACTGTGGTTACCAGGTGCCCCAGGCAATAAAAGGGAGAAAGACCTCCGCAGGGCCCCGAAACCCAGAATGTGGTCAATTGAAATGGGACAGGCCTCGGTTTTGAGCTAGGGACCTTGTACAACCCGGGCATTTGTCCCATGAAGAATGGGGCCAGCGTAGTCACCTGTCACACTCACTGGGAAGAGAGAGAGGAGTCAGAAACCCCAAAGCAACCCTATAGTGATCATCCTCAAGCTCTGAGCCTCGCCGGCAGCACCTGTTACCAGGTGGACTCTGCCAACTTAGCAGTGATCAGAAACACCAAGGTGAAACCCCAAGGAAACTATAATCTCCGAATCAGTTAAAGAAACAGGTAGAAAACAAACAGGGAAGTCAACTAGAAGGAAAGGGAGGGACGGGACCACAAAAGCACAAGGATGGGAGACCGACCTCTGTCAGCTCCGTCAGGAGAAAGCGGAAGATGGAAAAGCGAAAACTAGAAAGGAGGAGAAAGAAAAGGACATACAAAATTAGTTGGAGGTGATAGGGGGAGCAGTCAAGAACCTTGGCCGCTCCACCTACCACCCTGTAAGCCCCCAAACGCCGGCAACGAGTCATGTGGCATGGGGGCCCTGATTAAATAGCAGTGTATGAATATTCCCATATTCAAAATATGCTACAGGGGGGGCAATGCCTAGTGAGTTAATTGCTCAATAGGTGGCATTCTGAGAGTGAGGGTCCGAGTCTAGGAAGTGAGACAGTGAAGCATAAAGGCGAAGCAGCCTCACAAGTGGGACTGCTTCAAGCCAGAGTGGGCAACCAAGAGCCGCGTGTCTGCGATGGCAGGTTGGCGAGGGCTGGTTGTAGCTCGTGCTTCACTTGTCTCACTTCCTAGGCTAGAACAAGACCTCACAGGCTTCACCGTGTTGAGCGGTGAATGTGCAGGCTCTCAGCCTTTGCCCGAGAGGGAGTAGTTGGAATATAGAAACAAATATATATATATATATATCTTTATGTATCACATATATACTCTCTTCAGCATTGCTTAATATGACAAATATATAATATATCAAATAACATCATCCTATATTTGATGCTGAAATATAAGCATATTTGTTTTTTATTTATGTTGCTACTCTTTTTAACTTCAATCCTATCTGCATTCCTCAGATATATATAACCATGTGACCTTTATTACACACCCTGAAAATATATATATATATATATATATATATATATATATAAGTGGTAAATTATTGATAATTAACTGTTCTTAATCATAAAGTTGTGTTGATTACTGTTCCACGAGCATGTAAGCACCTACTTCCACACTGCACATGTAGACGAACTAGTCCAGCAATCAACCCTACCATATATAACCAACTAACGACCTTATAGAGTCATTATAGTCCAGCAATCAACCCTACCATATATAACCAACTAACGACCTTATAGAGTCATTATAGTCCAGCAATCAACCCTACCATATATAACCAACTAACGACCTTATAGAGTCATTATAGTCCAGCAATCAACCCTACCATATATACCAACTAACGACCTTATAGAGTCATTATAGTCCAGCAATCAACCCTACCATATATAACCAACTAACGACCTTATAGAGTCATTATAGTCCAGCAATCAACCCTACCATATATAACCAACTAACGACCTTATAGAGTCATTATAGTCCAGCAATCAACCCTACCATATATAACCAACTAACGACCTTATAGAGTCATTATAGTCCAGCAATCAACCCTACCATATATAACCAACTAACGACCTTATAGAGTCATTATAGTCCAGCAATCAACCCTACCATATATAACCAACTAACGACCTTATAGAGTCATTATAGTCCAGCAATCAACCCTACCATATATAACCAACTAACGACCTTATAGAGTCATTATAGTCCAGCAATCAACCCTACCATATATAACCAACTAACGACCTTATAGAGTCATTATAGTCCAGCAATCAACCCTACCATATATAACCAACTAACGACCTTATAGAGTCATTATAGTCCAGCAATCAACCCTACCATATAACCAACTAACGACCTTATAGAGTCATTATAGTCCAGCAATCAACCCTACCATATATAACCAACTAACGACCTTATAGAGTCATTACCCATGTTGCACGTTGGTATATAAACGCAGATATATTATCAGATTAACTATTTCTTAATATTAGTTTTGTTAATACTTATAATTATACTATATTTGTTAAATAAATCGTAAGTTAATGAGTGCATTTGTTTAACTATTTTGTATTTTTGACCAAATTAAAATGTATATTACTCTACATCATCATAAAATAAAGATAATAATATTCTATGTTAAGAAAACATAAGTTCCCATCTGTAACAGTGCCTTCGCCCTGCTTACAGACAAACCCATTGTCTTCATATACATAACTTTGAATTGAATGCATACATGTATATATATATATATATATATATATATATATATATATATATATATATATATATACTGTATATACTGTATATACAAAACCGTTGTTATTTGTTTTTGTATTTTTTGTATGCTTTTATTAAGTAACAAGAATCAAACCTATTCCGTAATTAATTTACTTAATGATAAGTATAAATTGGTTCTGACTGTTGATTAATTAACTCTTTTCCGCTTCTAAATGTGTACAGAATCTTTACTTCAAGATCAGGATTACTTTGAATATAATAGGTTTGATTACCGGTATATATATCAATGTCTTCAATAGTACTCCATACATCCTTTGCGTAATTTTGTAACAATACATTTATAGCAGGTATATTGGAAAGCAAATGTAAGCTTTCATTAGTTATAAGATTTGGATATCTTACATTGTGGGTAAATCGTAAACAAATATTTTGTATTACTTTTAACTTTTTTATATGTGTTTTCCTTCAGGTGTTCAAAGGGCAAGGGGGATAAATTAAAATAGGTCGAATTAACGTTTTGTATAGTTTTTCTTTTGTTTTAGTTGAGGTATTATGTAATATAGACAACTTATTTAATATCTGTCTTGTTCTATTAACCTTGTCGTTTATAAAACTTCCATATCCGCCTTTTCTAATTTTGAGCCCTAAAATAATACCTTGATTTTTGTATGGTAATATATTATTGTTGATTACCAGTGATGGATATCTATAACGATTTAATGCTATCACTGAATATATTGTTATGATTGTGCGAATTTTCCATAATTTTTCATAATTATTTATTGATTCAATGTTTCTCTTTATATAAATAACTGCTCTATTTGTTTATTTACCTGGAGTCATTATAATTTGAGTGATGTCGTCAGCAAATATTACATGTTCACTATGTTGTGTAGGTGGGGGGATATCTAGTGTAAACATTGCATACAACGTTGGTGATAACACCCGCCCTGTGGTACCCCACTTAGAAGTGGAAATCTAGGTCCTAAAAAGTTCTGTATATTGATTTGAGCATATCTGTTATCTAAATAGTTACATAGTATTCTTTCTAGATATGTTGGCAAGTTTAGTTGTAGTAATTTATATTGAAGTCCATTATGCCAAACTTTGTCAAAGGCCATTGACACATCCCTTAGCACCAGCGTTACTTGATCGTTTCTTGATTTTGCTTTAGATATTATTTCTGTAATTATTGCTATAGCTGTTTGTGTGCCACATTTTTTCCTAAAACCATGTTGTCTAGGGTTAAATCTGTCTTCTAATAGTTGAGTTAGTCTATTGTTCAAGATCCTTTCCCATAACTTTCCTAATATTTCTAGTAATGTTGTTGGCCTGTAGGATGTTACCTGTGTTGGATCTCTTCCTGGTTTAGGAAAACATAGCTTACATTGGTATCTGAATAGGCGATGTTGAAAGTTTCATAATTATTAGTAAATGGTCACTAGAAGTTAATGGACCCTGCTCCATATAATAATATAAATGTGCATTTCTATTTACAAATATTTTGTCCGGATTAGAACAAAATTGTAAACCACTAAATGTACGAAAGTAAGGCCCTAAATGCATTAAACTACCATTATTATGAGTTAACAAGGTTCTTCCAACATTATTACTTGATGTATTACCAAAAGATGTATGGGTTAAGTTAAAATCGCCAATTATGTAAGTTGGCTGTCTATAATTGTATGATATCATTATTAGGCAAATATGCTCTACTCGGTTGAAATTACTATCTCTCCCAAGGTTGTATTTATTTTTATTGCTAAGCATACGCTAGTAAAATTATATATTATTCTATGTTTGATATTATTTTTGATATTATTTGTTATTGCAATCGCGACTCCATCATTAATTTCATTAGATTTGTTTGACTGGTACACTGTATAATTAAATATTTTTATCTTCTCATTGTCTTTAACTCCATGGCTACTAATCAAGATAATATCTGGGTCAATTGTTAAATAAGTATTTGTTAAGTTATTCTTATTATTAACCCAATGTCTGACATTGTGTTGTACTATCTTAATTAAGTTCATTATTATTGCCATAGTTTAATATTTTACTTTTACATTCTTTTCTCTTTTGGTTGATGTATAGGTGGAGTCCGTTCATAAAAACCATTTCTTACTTTTTGGAATACACTTTGCTCTATTTTCTTGAAGGTAGCTTTTACTATTCTTATACTGTTATGATTTAGTTTTACTTGTATGTCACCAGGCTTATAACTTGGATCAGAATATTGCCATTTAGTTTTACTTGTATGTCACCAGGCTTATAACTTGGATCAGAATATTGCCATTTAGTTTTACTTGTATGTCACCAGGCTTATAACTTGGATCAGAATATTGGCATTATATCTGATTACCAAGGAAACCTTTCATGATGTTTCTATGCTTTATTTCACCCGTTGTTATATATCCTTTATCACCTACTAGTAGAACGAGTCCAATATCTTCTGCTTTTAGTCTGTATTTTTGCTTTTTTAGTTCTTGTCACATATCTGATGGTGGTATCATCGTGTTTTTTTTTTTTTTTTTTTTTTTTTTTTTTTACTCTATCTTCAATTTTGTCATCCATTATGTTCTCTCTCTTGCTTCCCTCATACTCTGCACCTAGTACCTTTCGAGAGTCGGGGTTACTAGGAAACCACATGCTAGGAATATTCTTCTTCTTCAGCATTAAGTTAAGTTACTTACCATAATTATGCCCCAGGCATCTGCAAATTCAGGACATGAGCATGTAGGATACTCATCAGAATGTGTGTGTTAGTGATATTTGACAAACTGATAGTTGTTGCTTTTTCTTGAGTTATTCTGATTGTATCTTTCACTACATCAGCAATAGTCTTGTTCTTTAAGTTTTCCTCTTGTTCCTTATCTTCTCTTTTTTCCTTATTAAGTGCCCTTCTGATTGGACCTGCCAAGGCTAGTGTCCTGTGATTGATTTCATCACGTCCTTCTCTTTGGCAATTTAGGCATGATTTGAAGTTAATTGGGCAATTTGTATAATCATGACCAGTTTCTGCGCATTCTGAACATAATTGCTCGGTCTGAGTGCAATTATGTTGAGTATGATCTTCCAGCTTGTAACATTTGAAGCAGGATTGTATAATTATGAACAAACTGTAAGTCTCTTTACTGCATTGGTACGGTGTAATAGAATAGAATGTAATATAATGGATAAAGGCAAAGAGAGAGGGAGAGAAAGAGAAAAAAGCGAGGTGGGATCCCTTAAGCTTTTTCAAGATAAGATGCTGCATTTATTCTCTGCTTTCTGGCTATTATTAGACGATTGATTTCAGATTAGGAAGGGTGTATGGAAGTCAGAGGTCAATTGAGATTATCTTTATCCATTTCATTACCAAAAATCTTGGGACATTGTTTAATGATAGCCAGAATAAACTGTCAAAACACACGATCCTGGCGACAGAGCACCAAAGTAGAATGGGCTATCAAGCAAAACATCTTCAACCAGATAATTGCAGAGCCATACCATCCACAAGTGGATCTATTCGCGTCCGAGGAGAACCACAGGCTTCCCCTCTACCTAACCCGCCGGAAAATGACCCCGGCGGGGGGTCCAGACGCATTGTTGGAGGACTGGAACAGGTGGAATTCCATCTACCATTTTCCGCCTCCAGACGCTTCACTCATGTGTCAGGTAGTTCACAAACTACGGGGTTACCGGGGCTTAGTCTCAATGATCGCGCCTCTTTGGCCGGCTCAGGTGTGGTACCACCAGTTGAGAATGTGGTGCGAGAACCCGGTGTCACTCCTGATCTCGTACTTCCACTTTGAGACAATTGGCAACCTAACGACCTCAATGACTTTTTCCTATTGGACATTCGGAATGCCAAATGGTTAACTCCGTATGGAGAGAGCGTTACTAATAAACTCCTTAATCAGTATACTATGTCTACCAGGAGACAATATCAATCGCATTGGAAGTCTTTCACAACCTGGATAGTAGAAACGGCGCAAACTGACGCATCAGTAGCTTTGGTTTTCAAGTACTTGGACTATTTGTTTGAACAAAAATGCCTTTCTGTAGTTACACTGAAGAATCATTTGTCTGCTATTAGAACTCCCTTTGTTGACCTAACAGGGCTATCTATACCGCAGGAGGAGGAGTACAAAGGAGTACAAAGGAAATCAAGTAACAACAGATCTAGTTACCCTTCTAGGCTGCTTGTCCTCCAAAACACTGAGGATCAAGTGTCCAAACAGTGGTTTAGAGTGGGTAAGGGAACATTGGAAAGGGAACTACTGCCCTGGAACTAATGTCCGTGGCAGGATTAGGAAGTTAGTAGGGGACAGATCGGTTAGTAACTGAGGGGGGGGATAAAATAAAGTTATTCATTTACAAACGCAGTCAGTCGCGGGTTTGATGCGAGATATTTGTCTACGCGGAGTTTAAGTGAATCAACGGTGCTGCAGTCTATAACGTCTCGGGGAAGCCCATTCCACAAGTTGACAACTCGATTGAAGAAGAAATTCTTAGATTCGTGTGAGTTAAAAGATTTACCAATAATTTTGCAACCGTTTCCCCGTGTGTAATTAGATTGGTTGATAGTGAAGTACTTACTACAGTTCATATTGTCGATGCCTTTGATGATTTTGAACACTTGAATTAAGTCACCTCTTAATCTGAGCTGGGTTAAAGGAAATAGATTTAATTCTCTAAGACGCTCTTTGTATGGTTTGTTCTTTAGGCTAGGTATCATTTTGGTAACTCTACGTTGAACTCGTTCTAGCTTGTTTATGTCTTTTTGGTAATAAGGGCACCAGCATTGAACGCAGTATTCCAGAAGAGGGCGGACTAAGGAATTGTAAACGGTTAGGATAACATCTATGGATTTATGCTCAAATGACCTGCCTATAAAGCCAATTATTTTGTTTGCCTTCTTAACAACTTCTGAACATTGTTGACTCGGTTTTAGGTTACTCGATATTGTTACTCCCAGATCGGTTTCTCTGTTTACATTCTTAAGCTGAGTGCCATTCATTGAATAGTTTGCTTTCTCATTTAGGTATCCGATATGTAGTACTTTACATTTATCCGCATTGAAACTCATTTGCCAAATTTGGGCCCAATGTGACAATTTATCTAGATTGTGTTGCATATCGTCAACTTGTTCTTTTGAGAGTACGCTATTTGCAATTTTTGTATCGTCAGCAAATTTTGAGATTGTACAGGTGACACCCTCATCTATGTCGTTGATGTAAATTAGAAAGAGAATTGGTCCTAGTACCGATCCCTGGGGTACCCCGCTACTTACATTGGTCCATTTAGATGCCTTACCGTTTATGACTACTCTTTGCTTTCTGTCGCTGAGCCAATTTTCTATCCATTTCAACACACTGTCTTGTATTCCATGTGCTTTTAGTTTTAGCAGTAAACGTTTGTGGGGAACTTTGTCAAAGGCCTTTTGAAAATCAAGGTATATAATATCTACAGCTTTACTCTCATCGTAGAGGTTGAGGATATCGTGGAAGAAGTCTAAGAGGTTTGTTAAACAGGAACGTTTTTTACGAAAGCCGTGTTGAGTATCTTTAAGTATGTTATTTTCCTCTAAGTGATTTACGAGTCTGTCTCTTATGACCGTTTCTAGCATTTTACATACAACTGAGGTTAAGCTAATTGGACGATAGTTACTGGGTAGGGATTTGCTGCCTTTTTTAATATCGGTGTTACGTTGGCTATCTTTCACTGATCAGGCATAGTTCCAGACTGCAAGGATTTATTGAATAGTAATGTCAGTGGTTTGGAGAGCTCATCCTTAGCTTCCTTTAGAACTCTAGGCGAGATTGTATCAGGTCCAGGCGTTTTATTTACCTTGAGTTTATCTAAACAATTCAATACTTCTCTCTCTGTAACGGTGATATTGCTTAGAACATCTGAATTATCAACCTGAATAGGAGAGAGAAGGGGTTCATGCGTGCATGTTTCAAGCTTCGCCCACCACCCCGTCAGCTCATGCCTACCTGGTCACTTGACAAAGCTTTATCTTTGCTTCATTCGCGCAAGTATAATCATGCGCCGGATTTTGACTCACTGTTAAAGAAGGTTGTGTTCCTTATGGCTTTGGCCACAGGTAACAGGGTGTCTGAGCTGGCGGCGATGAGCAACGAACCTAATTGCCTCAGGTTTGGGAGACTCTATGAGAATGTACAAATTGCTCCATCTCCCACGTTTGTTGCCAAGAACGAACATAGTGGTCATGTTTTTTCTGAGTTTACAGCCCCGGCGCTTGAACGCGGGAATACACACCATGTCTTATGCCCTGTTCAGGCTTTAATAAAGTTTATGAGGGTTTCCCAGCCCCAACAGCAGGGAGCCTTATGGGTCAGTAGTAGCCTACAGGTATTCGCGTCACGAGAAGAAATTTGGCTTCTTTACTCGTAGATATAATTCATGAAAGTAATCCTGGTGTAGTGGGCAGGGCCCACGACATCAGAAAATGAGCAGTCTCTTTACGCTTTTTGCATAATTATTCAATTGATGACATAGCAAACACTAAATTGTGGGCTTTCAATCATACTTTCATGACGCGATACCTGTCGGTGGCTTTGGATAAACCAAAATTTACCTGTGTGGCCCTGCGCCAGCGGGTCTAGTTGGTCTGTGTGCTACTAAAGTTAAGTTTAATCTTAATGGTGAAAAGGAGGGGGGGGGGGGGGGGGGGGGGGGGGGGGGGGGGGGGGGGGGTGCTGGAGAGGTCAAGACCCCTAGACCCTCCGCCGGACTATGTGATAAGTTCACGAGCTGTGATACTTGATAAGTCGAGCTGGTTATACAGCTCAAAATTGTATTTTGGTAAGATATCTTTAATAGTTGCAACTATAGGATATTAAGATTACATTGTACAAAATATATAATATGTACACATTAATTTTAAGGGCACCCACCTTTCAACACACTCCCACCCCTATTCTGTTCAACTCTCTAACCCAAGATTGATCCGATTTCCTCAGTACTTTCTTTTACTCAACAATAAGCTTTAAAACTTTCTCCCTCAATCTGCCTTTCCCATATCCTATGACTTAAACTGCTTGAAGCTCTGGGTTTCCAAACATTTTGACTCAAACGTACCTTGAATTTGGCTCTGTCATTCTCTTAACTTTGGAGGAGACAGGCAGATTTGCCTTGTGTCTCCTTTATAAACATAAAAAATAGAAGATAACAGAAATGATTGCAGGGCACTGCTTGTTGGGGTAAAGAGGAGTGAATTGATCACTTGCGAGTTACAGGCTGTAAGGAAGTTGGAGCTGTAACCATTGATATTAAAAAAACAATAGAGAGCATTAGGCAGAATTAGGCAGAGTAAATAATAAAGCTAAATAACACTGTGTTAAGGAGACACGTGACAGAGATGATGACAGCCTGGGAACAGTGAAGGTGAGGACATTAACACTAGCTGGTCCGACCTCGGGGGGTTACTAGGAGGATATTGGGTTATATTATTAGGCAGGATTTGGATTCATGCTGCCTTTACTAAGGATGTATTTGTTAGTTTGTCTCCTAAGCTAACAAAAACACCTTCCCGAAAAAAGAAATATATATACTGTATACCTATATACTGTATATACTGTATATATACTGTCTCTTTTTCTTCTGCTCTCATTTGGAAGGACCATATTACCAGTCTTGCTAAGGCAGCATCCCAGAAGCTGGGTGTGCTCAACCGCCTTAGGGGGTTCTTTTCCCCTGCACAGCTTCTTGCTCTGTACAGGGGCATAGTGCGCCCTTGTATTGAGTATTGTTCACATGTGTGGGGAGGTTCCTCTCACACTGCTCTCCTAGACAAAGTTGAAAGGAAGGCCTTTCGTATCATTAACTCCCGTCCACTCACCAACTCTCTGCAATCTCTCTCTCTCCGCCGCAATGTTGCATCTCTCTCGCTATTCTATCGCTACTATAATAATCAGTGTTCCTCAGAGCTATCCCAGTGCATACCACCTCCTTTACGTAGGGCACGTGGTACCCGTCTTGCAACTCAATCCCACCCCTACTCTGTGCAACTCTCCAACCCAAGAGTGAAACGTTACTCTCAAACTTTCTTCTACTCAACAGCTGAGCTCTGGAACTCTCTCCCAGAATCAGTCTTTCCCTCTTCCTATGACTTAAATTGCTTCAAACTCCGTGTGTCCAGGCATTTTGGCTCGAACGTCCCTTGATTTTGGCCCTGTCACTCTTTCAACTATGGGGGAGGCACTCGCTATAGGCAGTTATGCCTTTTGCCTCCCTCAATCACATAGAAAAAAAAAAAAAAAAAAAAATACTGTATATACTGTATATACTGTATATACTGTATATACTGTATACCTATATACTGTATATACTGTATATACTGTATATACTGTATATACTGTATATACTGTATATACTGTATATACTGTATATACTGTATACCTATATACTGTATATACTGTATATACTGTATACCTATATACTGTATATACTGTATATACTGTATATACTGTATATACTGTATATACTGTATATACTGTATATACTGTATACTGTATATACTGTATATACTGTATATACTGTATACTGTATATACTGTATATACTGTATATACTGTATATACTGTATATACTGTATATACTGTATATACTGTATATACTGTATACTGTATATACTGTATATAGTACTGTATATATTATATACTGTATATACTGTATACTGTATATACTGTATATACAGTATATACTGTATATACTGTATATACTGTATATACTGTATATACTGTATATACTGTATATACTGTATTTACTGTATATACTGTATTTACTGTATATACTGTATATACTGTATATACTGTATTTACTGTATATACTGTATATACTGTATATACTGTATATACTGTATATACTGTATACCTATATATATATATATCTATCTATTGCCTGACGCCGTGATCCCCGAAGGGGTGGCCACGAACGAACCGCTCCCATGCACCTCTGTCCTCAGTCAGTCGACGCCCCTCCCCCCAGCCAGCACCGCCTTCGTTCATGTACTTCCTCACTCCATCCTTCCACCTCTCATTCGGTCTATCTCTCCCTCTCTGTCCCTCCACCTCGCTCTCGTACACCCTCTTAGTCATTCTCTCGCTTTCCATACGTTCCATATGGCCGAACCATCTCAAGTTGTTCCTTTTAACATTTTCCAGCACATCTACCTCCACACCACACCTCCTTCTTACTTCCTCATTAGTCTTTCTATCCCTCCATGTAACTCCGCACGCACTCCTTAAGTAATTCATTTCCACTGCTCTCACTCTTGGTCTGAGTCTCTCAACCAACGTCCATGCTTCGCTTCCGTAAGTCAGTGTCGGGATTACCACACTGTCATGCAAGGACTTCTTCACTTCCATACTGACCACCCTATTTCTTGTTACTGCTTTCAGCATTCCTACAACCCTCTTCCCCTGTTGTACCCTCTCCCGCACTTCTTAATCCATAGTCCCATCTTTACTCGACACACTGCTCAGATACTTAAAAGAGTTGACGATCTCCATAGCCTGACTGTTCAGCTTCACCTCACACTCTGTGACTTCACCCTTTTCGAAGACCATAACCTTGCTCTTCCCCGCATTTACCTTCAAATTCCGTTTTTCGCACACTGTTCCAAACTCATTTACCAGACCCTGCAACTCCCATTCATTATCACTCATCAGAATTGTATCATCCGCAAACAGCAGCATAGGTAGCTTCCACTCAATTCCCTCCCTCTTCAGTGATACACCAACATCCACTGCTCTTGATAGTATTTCTTTCATGACTCCATCCATATATACAGTAAACAACCATGGGGACATCACACACCCCTGTTTCAAACCAACATTCAGGTCAAAGAACTCTCTCTGCTCACTCTCCACACGTACTGCCGCCTTTGCACCCTCATACATACAGTATATATACTGTATGTATGTATATATATATATATATATATATATATATATATATATATATATATATATATATATTTAGTAATGGTTCTCTCCGTCAATGACGTGAGAGCCTTATATATATAAGGGCTCCCCGGTGACCCCCGTGAGGGTCCCGGAGAAAGCATAACGCGACCCAAATATATAAAAAGTACATCCTAGGGTGAAACCCTTTACTTAGTTCCTAGGGAACGTCATTAAAAAAGGTAACCATTAGAAAAAGAAAGAAAATGTTTATGAGTAAGGGTTAGAAACTATGAATGTTGACTTACTAAATCAATTAGCGCGCTGTTATACAGTCCTTCCCTTGCACGCGTCTCCCAGCTGGACACGCTGGGGTTATACGTCCTTCTTGTGGTCGCGTCCCGTGAGGAAGGATGTGCGTGTTTTAGTGCTTCAAGAAATGCTACTCTTCATCGTTGATCTGCCTCCTGCTAACTCTCTGTGAGTGTATGTTATCTTATAATAAGGAGGCATCATAGATATGTATGTTTATATTGAGCATTTCCAGAGAGCTGACACCTTCCACGGGACGCACCACATGCTACGACCATTATCATTATACATTATTATTATTATTATTAGTTACTATATTCCTTTCTTTTCCGCTTTATATTATTACACTATGTTATGTAAGCCAGGTTAGTTAGAATGCCTCAATTTCAGTTGTTTAGACTTTGTTCGTTGTCTTTAGCAGTCACCAATTTTAAGCCTAGGCCTTTGCCTATAGTCCATTTATGCTTTTCCAAGCTCCAAATTCAATATTCTTAATTCTAACTATCCTTTATTAGTATATTTTTGATCAATCGTCATTTCTATTCGTCTCAACTTTTCGTACGGATAGCCTAACTTTTCTCCAAACGTCGCACGTTCGTTTACTTTTTAATGGCGGACGAGGGCGATCACATTTTCTGTAATTTATTATCGAAAATTCTAGGAGATTCAAATTTCATTCTTTTGATATTTTCTTGCCATTGAGTTCTTAATGTTACATTTTAATAAGTTTTTACGATATATTTTATTTTGCATTTTATATATACAAAATTTTAGACGATTATTTCTTACGTCTTCATAGTCTCTGTATCTTCCAGATTTTCTGCCTTGTTGCGGAAGCGGAGTTATATTGTTCTGTTATGATACTGTTACATGTAATTATTTTTCACACATACCAACGTAGCCTATCCTTGCAAGTTTTTATGTTTTTAAGCTACGAACCAACCTTCAGTTGGGCCCCTTTTTGGGAGTCGCACTCCGGTCCTTTTAGGTCGGTTAGTGTTAGACCGGGCTTATTTACATCTCCGGTCACTAGGAGATCCCCGTGTTCTTTTTGAAGTCCGGGGGGTAGCAGAGTAGGCAGAGGATTAGGCCTCATTTGTTTATCTGTTATTGGTGCCTACTCTGCCGGAGTTCTCTAGTTTTTATCTACGAAACTCCGAGTATTTTTACCTACCTTTTAACTGATACAAGGTGCCTTGTCATACACCTCAACCCTATCAGGCACTCGGAGTTTTTCCGGGTTGTGCTTAACTCCGCCTGATATCTGGGTCCTCTTTGTTAAGAGACATTAGTTTATGCTACCCGCAAAATACACAGTACACACGGAATCTCCGGGGCCCCGGAGTTAGGAAGCTTTCCTTTACAAATTTTTACTAACTCCGGGTCACCGAGGGCTACGATAACTCCGGGAGCAATTATATTAAAGATTCATATTTTATCCGGTTCACTAACAACCTAGAATATCAAAACAAGGATAAACTTGACAGGGGGTTTAAGATAAATCAGTCGTCTAAATTCTGAATATTATACACTTACCTCTAGTGATTCTCAATATAAAATAAGTTATTTTTTAACTCTAGTAGTTAATAATATTTATTCTTATCCAGACGAGACAAGGAAGAGCTGGACACACTCCGGTTGCCTGGAGACTCTTACAGAAGCCGGAGCTCTCGTGTTCCCCTAGATACCAGCACTCCTTCCTCACCCAGATCCCCCACCGGAAGCCGGAGCTCTCGTGTTCCCCTAGTTACCAGCACTCCTTCGTCACCCAGATCCCCCACCGGAAGCCGGAGCTCTCGTGTTCCCCTAGTTACCAGCGCTCCTTCCTCACCCAGATCCCCCACCGGAAGCCGGAGTGAGAGGCCCTGTTCGCCTTCACTCCGCCCCAAATTCCGACTTCTCGTATCAACACGAGTGAGTACAAACTAACTCTTATTAATAGAATACAATAAAAAAAATCCAGGTTTTCAACCGAACATCCAAATTGCCAGAGCTGGGCACCACAAACAAAAAGTCAAGTCAGCAAACACAAATCAGCAAACCCAGAACATAACTTCAGCAATCACAAATGTGCAAACCTTGTGAAATTTCTAGTCCTCAAATGCAAATATTTCAAACGCAAACTGTTTTTTATTAATTTTAAATTTAAACTACAGAATCAAGGGTAAATCAATAAATTCAATCTCTAATGTCAATAAATATATATATTTACTTAAATATAATGTTGCCCAACTTCCATGGACCTCAAGGATATACATACAGGCTTTTAAAGCTTGGAAATTGCTGTCAATTGCCAAAACATTCCAGAACGTCACCCACAGTGAAAGGGTTAATATATATAGCATAGGCCACTTAGTTTGTCCACATGGGCAGTAAAACGTTGGGACAACTTGTTTATGGGGAGACTGCTTCAGTAATAATCAGTATTCGCAATTCCGCACCATTCAGGAGGAGGTACGCCGGATCACAGAGGTGCAAGGAGGCGATTTATTCGTGGTCCCCCCTTTGGGAATGGCAATAGGCTATATATGCCTAGATAGGTCTACTTTAGATAGATTAAGTAATTTAATAGAAAGTAGCCTAGGCCTATTAATTTTAATGGTCAGAATAAAGGCCTAGCTTCAGATCAACATTTAATAAAATTTTATTGTAGGCTAAATTTAGTCTAGGCCTATATGATACTTTCAAAATTAACACTTTCTACTTGACACTAATAAAATGAGTGTGATTATAGGCCTAGGCCTATACATGAGTGTGATTATAGGCCTAGGCCTATACATAGAAGTTAGAACATGCAATATTTAGCCTAGGCCTACATGCTTTGAGGCATTTTGATGGAATTAGTGACTGATTATAGCCTAGACCTACAGTAGGCCTAGGCTATATATTAAAGTTAGAACATGCAATATTTAGCCTACATGCTTTGAGGTATTTTGATGGAATTAGTGATTATAGCCTAGACCTAGGCTATATATAGAAGTTAGAACATGCAATATTTAGCCTACATGCTGAGGCATTTTGATGGAATTAGTGATTGACTGAGTATAGCCTAGACCTAGGCTAACCTATATATATATAGAAGTTAGAAAATGAAATATTATTTAGTCTACATGCTTTGAGGCATTTTGATAGGATTAGGGTAGCCTAGGCCTAGCCTAATACAATTACTTATATTAGTAATTAGCCTATAGGCTAGGCCTAGGCTATATTTAGAAGTTAGAACATGCAATATTTAGCCTACATGCTTTGAGGCATTTTGATGGGATTAGTGATTATAGACCTAGGCCTAGGCTATATAGCCTAGCCTATATAGAAGTTAGACTTAGCCTAGGCCTATATGCTTTGAGGCATTTTGATGGGATTAGGGTAGGCTAGTCTAATAATATTAGTTTAGGTTAAAAATTAACAGGCTATCAATCAAATTAACGATAGCCTAACTTTATAATCTTAAATTAGGCCTCGGCTAGATTATAAAGTTATAAAGCCCTTCTCCAGAGACATCTTGGTAATTACAGGCCCATAGAAGGTTTCTAGGTGGGGCCAGGGGTGGCTTAGGTCCTCGATTTCTGCATGCTCTGCAGCATCACTGTCGGATGATGGTGGTGAACTGCTCCCCATGCTGTTGGCAGCTGTGGTAGGCATGATGGTAGACTCCATGTTCACTTCAATAGGCCGAAAATATAAACAAAGTTGAAGTGCTAGCAGGTTGGAACTCTTGGACTGCTGTGTGTTGTAGGTGTTAGCTCGACGCTTGCTACTAAGTAAGTGAAGAGACGTGAAGAGCCGATGTATAGGACTAGATTCCAGAACACAGGTAGTTGGCTTGGTCACATGATTTTTTTTTGGCTGGAGCTGCAGGAGCGGCCCAGGGCTGGCTGGCGGCTGGAATTTTTATTTTGCGGACTCGAGGTTTGCAACATGGAGGTACTTTCCAGAGCTTCAAACCCGCAAATAGGCAGCCATTTTGGCGCCAACGCTAATTCGCCAACAAAATGACACTTCCGCCATGGCGGAATTGGCTATTTGCGGATGTGTTGGCTAAAGTGCCCAGCTCTGCAAATTGCACATTCGAAGTTATTAGTCCTACGTGCAATATACTACTTGGGTTAACTAGTAAACAATGTTTTAATTACTACTAGCCAATAAGGTCACTATAAATTAAATCGGATACCAGAATTGTCCATGTTTAATCTTCACACAGTGGCACACTTAAAGGGAATTGTATTCAATAATTAATAGGAATCTAGCATAAATCAGCATTACAAGATTCCAGGGTTGATTCTTTCTCTCAACAATTGTGACATAATCAACTTTAACCAAGACTAACGATAGATTACCCAACTCAGATTACGGAATATCCCCTTGGTTGTCACCTCTACACTCGAGGTCCTACTTCACGCTGGAGGACGAGTGCGAGTTCTCGGGATTCGCCACTCCAGGTCCTTCCTCCAAGCGAATGGCGTCTTTGCAACAACATCCCTCCACACCACCGCCGGAACACATCCAGGGGTGTTCAACAGAGGGATGTCATCAAATTCCCTTAATAGCACATAATCAATACTTATTTCGTGTACCGTGCATAGCTCGCACAAAGGCAGCTTGGAATACCCTTGTCTGCCAATCATGTTCTTTCTACGTTACCAAATTCCATGAGCATAGTGTCCCTCAAGATCAATCTCTTGCTACACAAGTACTTTTATCGTCATGGGAAGAGATCAAGACTTACATTTCAAAGGTTCTCAAAAAGGTTCCGTCTCTGGCTGACCCGGAAGCTCTTGAATTTTTGAAGATCACTATTCCCCCTTCTTAGAGGCCTAGCCGTTCAGTAAGACTAAACATTCATCCGATCGGAAACGTAAATCTTCATCAAGCTTTAGTTCAAGAAATAAAACAATTGCTCGGAGTCACTCTCCTCAGTCTGATACGAGCACAGCTGTCACAATTAATCTGGACTCTGATCACCAAGCCAATGCTTTAAGAGAATATGAAACTCTCGAAACTCCCTATCCAGCACAATCTCTTGAGTCAATTCAGTCTTCCATACCTAGCTTTCAGATTAAACCGCTTTTGCAGACTAATACATCAATCAATCCAGCCATAATCACTGTTCACGCTGATATTCATAATTCAGGAGATTCACCAGTCAGACGGAATCTTCCAATCACTCCTCTCCAAAACAAACTTATATCACAACAACTTTACATACTAGCAACTGACATACCTGAAATTTTAGATAGTCAGTTAACACCAGGTCAAGGAGTAGACTTAGAAATGTATCTCTCAAATTCACAGGATAATTTGCATGACACCTACCCAGAAGATCAAGGTGAAGGAGATTTTGAAGGGTTCCCTAACTATCAATCTTATGAGGAAGATGATCCTTGGTTCCAAGGTCAACATAGCCATGAACGACCCTTCTCTCCTTCACAGGCATCTGAAGGAGATGTGTCGCATAATACTTCCGTATCTAAAGAATATGTTACTAATGTAGTTCAAGAATCCCTAGAAGAGTTTGCTTCACTAGTGGCTAAAGATATGGATAGCAAACTAGACAGGGTGTTGCAAGCTATCTCTAAAACACCTTCTCACACCCTGACCAAACCTGACCACCAGACCATACCCTTAGCAGTCAACCCTATTCTACCTAAACCATCTTCCAATATTACTCTTGGACAGCCAGTTACTCAACCCAAGCAACAGAGCTGCTTGCTTCAACAACCTATTTTTCTGTCTCCCATTAAACCGACTGCTCTCGAGATTGATCACGACCCTCCTAAAAAAAAACTACCTCTTCTCTATGGCCCTTCTTGTCAATGGGACAAAGTACCCATCCTCACACCAATAGGGGCCACATCAGATTCCTCAGATTCTTTCCCAGTACCACGAGACTGGTCAGTCGAAATTAATGAATTGCGACAGTTACGAGAAAAGGATAAAGAGGGTAGGGTGTTGGATGCGTTAGTATACACCTGCCCATCAACACAAGATACTAGATTTTTTGTGTACAAATTAGCTCCTGCCATTACTTCCACTAAACTTTTCAAACCGTGGTCAGATTTAAAACAAATCAGACGGCCACGATGCATTAAAATTACTTTCTTCCCTTTGCACAACTGGATGCACCACGATCCTAGGTGAGTCACAAAATCAAATGCTAGAAATCACTGATATTGGTTATGGTCCGTGGTCAGAATGGGCAGAGGAAGCTAGTAAATTTGCTATGAATACCTATGATTCTTCAACTACGAAGATTCCTAATGAGGATCACCACTTTGCATCTCTTTTCGTGTACATGTCAGACTCTCTGCCCAAAGAATTCTGGGAATTTTTGAGAGGCCCGAAAATTGCATGCCAAAATTTAACAGACCCTCTCTTATCTACACCTACTCAGAGCATGCTGGAGAAGGATTGTAAACTTAGACAAAAAGCCCATAGATTGTTATCCAACTTTTTGTTAAACAGACAACTCACTCACACTATGAGAGAGGTAACAGACTCTATTCAGGATCCAAACTCTAGGGCAGCTTTATCACACATCAGGAGAGTCTCTCTTAGCAACTCTCTTATGACAGCAGGAGACGTCAGGACAGCCATTTTCGAAGCGGCCAAAAACCGTCAAGATATCCGCATTTTTCTCTCTAGGAACCTGCCAAAAGATATCAAAACAAGAATCTTGCTCTCTCCCCTATACTCGAACAGATTAATACCAACCTCTGCTTGGTCTGAAGTATCTACACTACTCTTACAACCCTCTGTCAATACCTATCGAGCTAACTTTCTCAACCTCAGCTGGACAGGAGAACACGAATACATCCCTCAACTCACCATAAACAACACACCCCTAACACATGCACACACACCCAAAATCCTAGGAGTAACATATGATACTCATATGACATTCAAACAGCACACCACAAACATTAAAAAGAAACTGACACCCAGACTTAACGCCCTCAGGTCACTTGCTCACACAAAATTTGGACACAACAAAGAAACTACCACCACAGTATATAAACAATACATACGATCAGTGATGGAATACGCAAGCCCAGCCTGGGCTTCTAACCTAGCTGAAACACATCATAAGATCTTACAGACTATTCAAAACAAAGCCCTGAAGATCATTACAGGCTGCACAGCTACTGCACCCACAGATCACCTACATCAAGAAACCAAAATCCTCAAAGTCAAAGACCATCTGGACATGAGAGGCACTCAATTCCTGGCAGCAGCCTCCACGAACCAAGACCACCCACTAAACTACATGGCAACACACCCACAGACACCAATAAATATCAAAACAACACCCAGCACACGGTATCACACACAATTATTGTCCTCTCTCCCTCCCTGCCCACCCCGAACCAACTTCCAGAAGCATATCCATACTCATATCTCTCGCCGATCCATCCACTCACTCACAGACAACACGCAGCTGCATGCACGACCTCCCGAAATCCATCCTTCCGAATCCTCCCTCCCTCGCGAGGACAGAGTCCACCTGGCCAGGCTGAGATGCGGACACCATCCAGCTCTCCTGAGCTATCAGAAGAGACTGGATGACTCCGTTGTCGACGCCTGCCCGGGATGTAACACAGCACCCCATACCATTAAACACATTATAGAAGACTGCATTTCACACAACCACTTACGCCAACAACACAATCTACACTCAATGAGAGCTCTGTGGGAAAGCCCGATCGTGGCTGTGGCCTTCCTCAGGGACTCGGGGCTGTTCGGCCAGGCAGCTTAGGGAACAACAACAACAAAAACAACAACCTCAGATCACAACGACTCTCCAGGGGCCAAAGTAGTCGAGGCAGACGTGGTCTTTCTTACACAGTACCTACACATTCCAGAGGGTCTTTTCAGTCGCCCTTTCACGGCCAACATACCTACCGAGGCAGGTTCAATTCTACGTCTCAACGAAGTAGGAGGCCTAGCCAAACCAGATTTGCCAATAGGCATAATTTCTCGCCTAGACAATCACAGAACCACTTTGGAGAACAAACATAGATCTCAACAACCAGCTCATGCCTCTTTTGCAAGTAACCAACAACAAAACAGGCAACAAAACAGACAGAACCAGACACAACAACACAAACAACAACAGACCAACTATCCAAAAACCTTCTCAAGTTAAAAAAACTAGATTCGTTCAACCTATCCTTGCATCATATAATATCCCAAGGCACAACCGGCTCCTTTCAAACCAATCACACAGCATGGCCAAAAGCATCTTGGGCCAGACGGCTAATAAAGGAGGGTCTGTTTTGGAAATGGAAGAAACGACCTTTCCTTCGGCCATGCTCAAATACACTGTCAGTTCTGGTCAATGTGCAGTCACTTATTCAAGAGATGCTCCAACTAGGAATCCTCAGAACCATCCTAATAACTTCGAAAGTCTTTCTGTCTCGCTCATTCCTTGTTCCAAAACGAGACAGCCCAAAGTTCAGACCAGTCATCGATTTATCGATTCTAAACAAATTTATTGTCAATCATCCCTTCAAAATGTTAACAATCCAACAAATTCGATTAACACTTCACCCGAGTCTGGCTAATGACACTGGATCTGAAAGATGCCTACTGGCATTTTCCCATAGCCAACAGATACCAGAAATATCTAGCAATACCTTACTTAAACACAGCTGTAGTATTCCGCAGACTCCCATTTGGCCTAAACATAGCACCCAGAATTTTTACAAAACTAGTCAAACAAGCCCTATTACCATTACGACAACAAGGGATCAACATCTTGTTCTATCTAGATGACTGGGTAATCACAGGAAATTCTCCCCAACAGTGCCAGGATCACACATTACTAGTCATTCAACATGTCACCAATTTAGGCTTCCATGTAAACCTCGAAAAATCAAACTTAGTACCGACACAAAGAGCAGCCTGGATAAGCCTCCTTTGGAACACTCAATCTCTCACCCTGCAACAGACGACATCAAATGCCAGACGGTTACAAGTAAAGTTATTCAGAACACTTCATGCAAAGACGATTACCAGACGTCTGTGGGAATCGTTAATAGGGTCGATAAATTGGGTTCAACTATCAGTCCCATTAGGCAGACTTCGACTGAAACGCTTGATCTGGCTAGGCAACAAGACTTTTCCAGTAACTCAACCTCATACTCTCATAACAATTCCTCAACAAATTCTCAAACTGCTAAGCTTTTGGATTAAACCAGAGACACTTTCTTCAACAGCCCACTGGTCAGATCCCCCTCAGTCTCTATGGGTAGACACGGATGCAGCAGGAGCCCTAGGTTTGGGCTACCAGTCATCCAAGGGTCACCAGAACCAAGGTCGCTGGACTTCCCTCAATCTCTATCACATAAATGCCAAGGAGCTAGTTGTTCCTCTATTCTTCCTCAAAGACCATGCACATACACTTCAACACAGAGCAATAACATTTCACATGGACAACACATCAGCCGTGTCCTGCATCAACAAACAAGGTTCCACGAAATCTCACACGCTCCTAAGGCTATCCGAGAAGATATTTTTCCTTGCTCTACAACATCAGATCACAGTTCAGGCAGTTTACCTTCCAGGCAAGGCGAATCTGTGGGCAGACGCCTTGTCTCGAGGGAAGAGCACACTAGTCGAATGGGCAAAAACTCAACAGACCTTCGACAAACTGATAAAACCATTCCATTTGTGAGTTTCAGGCGATAAGGAAGTTAGAGCCGTATGCATCCATATTTAGCAGAAATACACCACTCATATGAGCTTGCTGCTTGAAATTTTCACAGATGGTCGACGAGCTCAAAAAATGTGCCGGAAATCCTGGTTGGCCAACAGATGTATTATCCATCATTGACGATATGCCTATTAGTATAATAGTTCTCTTTCAAGCACCCGCGGTCAGCCTGTTTGAAACACCCGCCGCAGGGGAAAGAGTACTTCATCATAAGTGTAACGCTAATTCTCTTATGGAATCGTCTTTATGATTGGGTACTCCCTACGAAAAAACTTTGTGAAAAATATAAAAAGAAAAATTTACTTAAAATTTGTTATATTAATATAACAGAAGGTATATGATTATAATGACACATAGAGGAAACTAATGAATACTGTTAATAATTAATTAGAACTAATAAATAATCATATATAAATAAATTAATGTCGCTAATAAACATAGAACGGAGATTGTAAGGCAGTTGGTGAATTCAATGCATTGTGGGCGGAGTGTACTGACAAAACAGAGTCTTTAATGTTGTCACCAAAATCCGCCCATCCAGACTCCGCCCACTTCCTCAATAGTGGGTGGAATCTGGTGACATAAGGGGCATAATTTCCCCAAACTCCGCCCACTACTTCAATAGTGGGTGTAGTTTGGTGACATAATGGGCGTCACCAGTGTCACCAAACTCCGCCCACTTCCTCCAGAGTGGGTGGAATTTGGTTATGGGGAGTCACAGGCCAATCAGAGTCACCAAACTCAGCCCACTTCCTTAATAGTGGGTGGAGTTAGGTGACATAAGAGGCGTCACCAATGTCACTAAGCTCCGCCCACCACCTCCCAGCATTGTGATAGGCCTACAGTAACCCCGACCCCTTCATACATCATATTGACCATAATATACCATAGTCATACTAACGATAATAACCCCTTCATTATATTCTGGCAACTAGTAGATGATTTTACACAGCTTGGAAAGAACCTGAGGGGATATAATTGTCCCTTTATTAATTGTCAGAACTCCTTCCTAAACCAAGTAAAATCGTCTACTAATAGCCAAAATATAATGTTTGTTTCAAGTCGATTGTGGTGTTATTGCTTCACATTTCAGCCAGTATCACACTAGAGCTTTTATAGTCAACATTCGATAATCAACATTTTTCTGGCAACATTTCTGGAATATTTTGCACTGGTATCGGAAACTAGACTGTTGGCAGATGAACTTAGGTAACCGAAATATTGTAAATGTTGACCTCATCAGCTGCCAGACCAGTGTTGAGGATAAATGTTGAGTGAAAAAGCGCTTGTGTGATACCGGCTTTAGTATACGTCTATGTGTACATTTAATATGTTCAGGATTTTGTATTTCCTTCATATTTACCTCATTTATGAATTGATTTTTATTTTTATTTTGGGTAACATTGGAGGATTATAAGCAGTTTAGGAAGGATCTTGAGCAATCAGAGGGGCAAAAAGGATCTCAATTAACCCTTAAACGTCCTCAGATCCTTCCTAATCTTAATAAAATCGTCCAATGATAACCAGAATAATATGAGTAAGTGTGTCCTCGAATACTGAAAAAGCGAACTTATTTTAAAATGCCCCAGAACGAGAAGCCCACCACAGAAGCCACGAACGAACACCACACAGAAACACCAAAGGAAAGGTCCACAGAACGAAAGGACCAGCTGACCGAGCCAGCCATTTCAGACAGGCCCAAGCCCGCAGGGCTAAGCAGCTCCAGGCTGCACCCATTTACCTTTTCTAAACTGACCATTTTCCACACCTCACGTTTCCACACCTCACGTACACTAACCCCCTCGTGTCCTACACTCCTAACTACAAAGATGATGAACAGGAATATACATTCATATTAAAAACACCCATGCCCTGTCCCGACGTTGAGCCAATGCCAACACATCAGACAGCCATAATTATATCTATGTATGTTCTTACATCCGAGAAGTAGATGTTATATATCTTAGAAGTTAAAACACCCACGCTTGTCCCTAGACCTCGTATATCATTTTCCATGACGAGTATAGATATATGTAACCCGTGCTCAGTCGCCCCTTGCATTGTTCCTCTAGTAACTAAGTCTATAATATTAACTGCCACCAGCATTGATACGACATAGCGGCACTGTCCTTGCTACAAAGATGATGAACAGGAATATACATTCATATTAAAAACACCCATGCCCTGTCCCGACGTTGAGCCAATGCCAACACACAGCCATAATTATATCTATGTATGTTCTTACATCCGAGAAGTAGATGTTATATATCTTAGAAGTTAAAACACCCACGCTTGTCCCTAGACCTCGTATATCATTTTCCATGACGAGTATAGATATATGTAACCCGTGCTCGGTCGCCCCTTGCATTGTTCCTCTAGTAACTAAGTCTATAATATTAACTGCCAGCATTGATGCGACATAGCGGCACTGTCCTTGTGTCGTATTGTGCCAAGTACAGATCAACCAGGTTTCATCACCTTATTAGGACGACGACTATAATGTCATCGCTCATCGATGTATGCAATCCTTAGGTTAAGTATTTTTATCCGCCATTGTGTTCACCTTTTTCCATTTACTTTCCACAATTGTCATACGTCTTCCCCTTGCCTCCTTCGTATCCACAGTCCACACTACGCCAATTTACTTCGTGTCTTACACCTCTTACCCCAGCCAGAGATTGTATAAGATAACCTGGTTACCAGTATCTGTCATAAGTACCCCGAAACAATAACTAAGTACCCCTACGAACTGCCGCTGTTGTTGGTATATTTATATTTAATAGAAAACGCAGTTCCCAGGGCCAACTAATAGTATCCATAACCCCTCGGACTGATCACATAACTCTATCTTTTCCAGACTCATATACCACCCCATAGTTGCATTCACCGGTAGCATTTGGCTAACGTATTCTACTGCCTTTTCAAACTTCCATATCAATTGTAGCCTAATGCCACCCCCACACCCAGGGACCTTAGGGGCAAAATTTCCCTGTAGCCCTTGAACTCCCCACCCCCCCCCCTCTCATTAAGACACCCGCGCTTCTCGACTCTTGTCCGACCTAGCCTCTCTCTCATACCTCAATGGCTCAATCAGTGCAAACTGACCGAGAAATTTACGAACAAATTGCAGATGTAAGTAACTCACAAGATACCGTAATTTTTGGCGACTTTAATTTACCTGTGACCAAGTGGGGCGATACTCTTACTTCACACTCCGGACATGACTTGTATACGAACTTGCAAGAGAGTTCGCTTTATCAATTTGTTCGAACGCCGACCCGTGGTAATAACGTTCTTGACATTGTACTTGCAACAAAAGAAGAATTGATAGAGAATTTGAATGTTGGTGATGAATTCAGTAACAGCGACCATCGTACGATAACTTTCACTTTAAAGTTTACTAGTAACGAACCAAATAGTAGCATCGAAAAAGTCCCTAATTTCAAGAAAGCAAACTTCCATAAACTTAGAGCTATGTTTAAAGAAACTGACTGGAGCTTTTTAATTAACAATAACGACATAAATACATCTTGGAAGTTATTCGAAACCACTTACATAAAAGCAGTGCAAGACTGCATACCATCGAAAATACGGCGTCCAGGCCATAAATAAGCCCAAATGGTGGAATAAAGATATTTCAAACTGCCTGCTTGCTAAAAAATTTGCTAATGATAGATTAAAATCCTCACAAAATGACGAAGAACGGGTGAAATTTGTAGAGCTACGACGCAAGCCAAAAAGTTAATTAAGCAAAGTAAAAAGACCTTAGAGATATATATTGCGAATCAAAGTAAAACAAACCCGAAAGAATTCTATAGTTATATCAGAAAGAAAAAAGTAGTTACTTCAACTGTTGGACCGTTAGTCGATGAAAAAGGAGAATACACCAAAGACGAAGTACAAATGAGTAATGCCCTCAATACCTTCTTTGCATCAGTTTTTACAACAGAAGACCTCAGTGATATCCCAACACCATCGCCGATTCAGATTGATAATTCAGATGTTCTAAGCAATATCACCGTTACAGAGAGTTTGAATTGTTTAGATAAACTCAAGGTAAATAAAACGCCAGGACCTGATACAATCTCGCCTAGAGTTCTAAAGGAAGCTAAGAATGAGCTCTCCAAACCACTGACATTACTATTCAATAAATCCTTGCAGTCTGGAGCTATGCCTGATCAGTGGAAGCTAGCCAACGTAACACCGATATTCAAAAAAGGCAGCAAATCCCTACCCAGTAACTATCGTCCAATTAGCTTAACCTCAGTTGTATGTAAAATGCTAGAAACGGTCATACGAGACAGACTCGTAAATCACTTAGAGGAAAATAACATACTTAAAGATACTCAACACGGCTTTCGTAAAAAACGTTCCTGTTTAACAAACCTCTTAGACTTCTTCCACGATATCCTCAACCTTTACGATGAGAGTAAAGCTGTAGATATTATATACCTTGATTTTCAAAAGGCCTTTGACAAAGTTCCCCACAAACGTTTACTGCTAAAACTAAAAGCGCATGGAATACAAGACGGTGTGTTGAAATGGATAGAAAATTGGCTCAGCAACAGAAAGCAAAGGGTAGTCATAAACGGTAAGGCATCTAAATGGACCAATGTAAGTAGCGGGGTACCCCAGGGATCGGTACTAGGACCAATTCTCTTTCTAATTTACATCAACGACATAGATGAGGGTCTCACCTGCACAATCTCAAAATTTGCTGACGATACAAAAATTGCAAATAACGTACTCTCAAAAGAACAAGTTGACGATATGCAACACAATCTAGATAAATTGTCATGTTGGGCCCAAATTTGGCAAATGAGTTTCAATGCGGATAAATGTAAAGTACTACATGTCGGATACCTAAATGAGAAAGCAAACTATTCGATGAATGGCACTCAGCTTAAGAATGTAAACAGAGAAACCGATCTGGGAGTAACAATATCGAGTAACCTAAAACCGAGTCAACAATGTTCAGAAGTTGTTAAGAAGGCAAACAAAATAATTGGCTTTATAGGCAGGTCATTTGAGCATAAATCCAAAGAAGTTATCCTAACCCTTTATAATTCCTTAGTCCGCCCTCTTCTGGAATACTGCGTTCAATCCTGGTGCCCTTATTACCAAAAAGATATAAACAAGCTAGAACTAGTTCAACGTAGAGTTACCAAAATGATACCTAGCCTAAAGAACAAACCATACGAAGAGCGTCTTAGAGAATTAAATCTATTTCCTTTAACCCAGCGCAGATTAAGAGGCGACTTAATTCAAGTGTTCAAAATCATCAAAGGCATCGACAATATGAACTGTAGTAAGTACTTCACTATCGACCAATCTAATTACACGCGGGGAAACGGTTGCAAAATTATTGGTAAATCTTTTAACTCGCACGAATCTAAGAATTTCTTCTTCAATCGAGTTGTCAACTTGTGGAATGGGCTTCCCCGAGACGTTATAGACTGCAGCACCGTTGATTCATTTAAATTCCGCCTAGACAAATATCTCGCATCAAACCCGCGACTGACTGCGTTTGTAAATGAATAACTTTATCCTCCCCTCAGTTACTAACCCATATGTCCCCTACTAACTTCCTAGTCCTGCCACGTTAGTGGCAGGGCAGTAGTTCCCTTTCCAATGTTCCCTTACCCACTCTAAACCACTGTTTGGACACTTGATCCTCAGTGTTTTGGAGGACAAGCAGCCTAGAAGGGTCACTAGAACTGTTGTTGCTTGATTTCCTTTGTACTCCTTTGTACCTCTTGAAGATCCTTGAATTGTCCGTTGCTAACGCTCTCCATCCTTTTATATATATATTCCTATCCAGCCTACCTTCACTTAGTAGGCCAGAACAACATTAGAACTTTACTAGCCCCTTGCATGCATCTATTCTCTTACAACCCATTCACAACCCTGCACCCAATGGTCGTCGGTGCGAGGCTAGCCGCCCCGCCAGTAACTAACTTCTATTGCCATACTTCCAGATAAATGTGGCAGAGTTAGCAACCCAGTCTCCACCACATCCAGCAAACCCTACAATTAACAACCAGCCGAGTAAAACCAGCTAGCTAAGGCACCTTCGGTTTTGGTATTAAGGACACCCACATCTGTCTCATACACAGAGGGTTATTACAAACACTGGTGATATGGCAAGCCCCTAGCCACAGCCGCCGGACGACTATCACAGAGAGAGGGTGCCCAGCTCCCCCTTTTTGCCCACCCGAGGAGGGAGACCCCCACCCCCGCGGAGGTATACCTGGCCCCTGTTTTGACTTCCGAGTCATTGCCAGGTAGCACAGGAATTCTTCCTATCAATGAACTAACCATGCATGACTAACACCTTTACTAACCTCTATTAACTCACAATAAACCATTTACCTTTCTTGCATGCTCTGATCACTAAATTAGCACCTCAGCTATACCATAGAATGAAGATTGAACAATCTAGAGAGACGCTCCTATCACAACTGTCCCCATCCTCCTCGCAAAGTAGATCCAGTCTCTCTCCCCTAAATACTTCCAGTATAGCCAAAATAGTACCTCTTACTAAGGCTCAGTTATATGAAAATATAAAGGCTTCCTATAGCCATGTGCCACAACAGTAAATACCATCTTGCCTAGTCCCCATATCTATTGAGAGCTCAAATAAGTCCATAAGACTCGAGATCCCTACTGTCTACAGGGCCCAGAACCGAGCCTATAAATCTAGCTCCCGCCCCCAGTCAAATCAGTTGAAAGCTAGACACCAACCAGTGGTCACTACCCTGCAGTTAACTTCTAGCTCTGCCCTTGTGTTGTTCAGGAGTGAGATTCCAGAGCCGGCAGACTCCGTGGCAGATTTGGATAGAAGGACCTGCCCACGTATTTGAGAACTTCACACATATGGGCCCCTGGACGGCCGCGGAACCAGTCGTTAGCCCCCAACATCATGGACGCAAGATAACCAGGACCAGACCCATCAGATACTACCCAAGATTCCCTTTAGCAGTACTACATATTACTGTGCTGTTTAGAGATTCACTAATTAATATTTCTACGAAGTGGCTAAGACCTTGCCCAGTGTAATTCATATTTAACCATTCCATTTGGGACGTACTAAGCGATCAGTGCTCTTTAATTAACAGGCGACCTTGACTCTCGTAATTACCTTATTCAGATATTAAAACTCTAGTGATATCTAACGTTCGCCCACTGATTTGCGTTCTATGTATTTCTGAGACAAGAATATAAAACTTAGATCAGTACCCCCTGAGGTTACTAGAATTCCCGTGCTCTAAAATACGTGTCTAATCTAGTCTGTGAACTACTACTTGTGCACCAGAGCTACCAGTAATAAATCTAACAGTGAATATGAATCTATAAGTAACATTGATGGTCTTCGGTATATAAACCTGTGGAATCAAAGCCAGTGATCAGAAGATTAATACCTGAACGTTGGAAGTGGGAGACTAGGCTCCATCCAGATCCACTTATGCTAGTGTTGTTCAATTCTATTATATTGTCTTACACAAGTATTCTGCAGTGGTATATCAATAAACGTGATCATGTAACTTGCTACCATGTGTTTCTTTGTGTTCTCTATTCCTCATATCTTGTATTGTGCATGCAGCCTTATATACCCAGTCAATTAGAACTCACATTACCCAAGTTAAACCTGTAGAAAAACAGGGCATAACATATTTTATTATTCATTGCAGATGGTGTTTTTGGCGGTAACAAGAATGACGTCAGAGCATTTGGACTACAACACGTCTTTCCTCAGCTGGACAAAATTGCCCTCTGCGCCCCCCTCCCATCAATATACCCATATAACCCATAGCACAGCATGTTGCCCTAGAACAGCCCTCTGCGTAGCCCCCCTCCTATCAATATACCCATATAACCCATAGCACAGCATGTTGCCCTAGAACAGCCCTCTGCGTAGCCCCCCTCCTATCAATATACCCATATAACCCATAGCACAGCATGTTGCCCTAGAACAGCCCTCTGCGTAGCCCCACTCCTATCAATATACCCATATAACCCATAGCACAGCATGTTGCCCTAGAACAGCCCTCTGCGTAGCCCCACTCCTATCAATATACCCATATAACCCATAGCACAGCATGTTGCCCTAGAACAGCCCTCTGCGTAGCCCCCCCCTCCTATCAATATACCCATATAACCCATAGCACAGCATGTTGCCCTAGAACAGCCCTCTGCGTAGCCCCCCTATCAATATACTCATATAACCCATAGCACAGCATGTTACCCTAGAACAGCCCTCTGCGTAGCCCCCCCCCTCCTATCAATATACCCATATAACCCATAGCACAGCATGTTGCCCTAGAACAGCCCTCTGCGTAGCCCCCCTCAATCAATATACCCATATAACCCATAGCACAGCATGTTGCCCTAGAACAGCCCTCTGCGCACCCCCCACAATATCAATATACCCTATTACCAATCACACAGCATGTTGCCCGAGCACAGCCCTCTGCACAGCCCCTCCCCCCCCACAAACACACACACACACACTATCAATATACTCATATAACCCATCGAACAGCCCTCTGCGTAGCCCCCCTCCGCTCCCCCCCTCAGCCCTCACCCCCAGTGGAATAAACTGTAATACTAGACATTTAAAAAAAATCTACGGGGGAAGCACTACCTTTCTCGCAAAACCAAACGAATATCGCCTCGGGCAGTATTGTGACGTCAGAAAAACTTACAAAGTTTCAGCCAATCAGAAGCCGGCAACTTTTTCCAGGGGTCTAGAATTCATACGTTATGGCCATAGACTACATTATAACCTAGACACCAAAGAAGACGCCACAAATTTGTAAATAGTGAGCCGCGCGTTCGAGAGATGGCAGCACGATCACAAAGGACAATGGGAGGGGAGATCCCCACACAGACATTATATTGACTATCCTTGTCCTTGGTCCTCGTTAATTCGTAATAATCCCTACCTTGTACTAATAACGCTATTAATAAGCAATTGAACATTATCCAGAGACTCTGAAGACATGACATAGTTAAATAGACATAAGTAGAGGCTACTGTAAAGGCGCCAGTCATCGTGTAATTGTCGTCATTATGAGGAGGTACACAAGCAAAACTCCTCCAACACCTGCCATTGTTGATGTGAGATTCGGGAGTTGCCAACGTCAATGGTGGGACAAAATATCCCTAGATGTCATAAGTATAAATGTCCAGTTTTAGTGCTACTTGACAAATTAACATCTACATAACATGTAACATACTAATATATATTCAATATTACAATTTAATTCTTATTGTGTTGCTTGAAGGTATACAGCTTGCATCAGATATGAGTAGCCTATGTTTTATAGTGCATATGTATACTTAATGTTTTCACCTTGCTTATATATATATCTAATTTATACTAAATAATTTACAAGTGTTTTTATCAACATTAATTAACTCTTAAATACGTTCCCTCTTTAATCTATTGCTCCCTCGTTTTGCGGATATTCCCTTAACTTTGGAAACACTGCAGCAAGCCAGCTGGCAGGCGCGCGCGGCGCACAGACTATCTATAATAAGGACAAGCCACTGAGATGCTTTGCTACAGTACAATACAATAGTGCTGCCACCAAATCCCTAGGACGCGGGCAAACTAATCGTGTGACGTCACGCTTTCGTGTCTAGGTTATATGTAGTCTATGGTTATGGCCTAAGGTAGACAGGTGGGGTTCATCCTACTCGCGCCATAACTTGCTCAGCTCTCTGGGGGGTCGGTTACGGCTTGGGTAGCTTGTCGAGAATATTAGTTCGTAAGGGGTAACTAATGTGTTAGTAATAACATAGCCGTATGGAGGTATATTGGTGGTAATTAACCTTTAATTATACGGATAGAAAGGTAAATCACTGTAAATATAGCCGATGATTCTATACACCTTATAAATTTGGACGCCATCTTGTTTCCAACTCGCCGCCATCTTGTAAACCTTTTCAGTATTTTTGTTTTTTTTTTGGGACGCTTTATTCCTAGGTTGTTCTGGCTAACATTAGACGATTTTACGCAGCTTCGTAAGGGCCTCTAAGAATCAAAAGGTTATGAAAAAGGGCTATTAAGATCTTTGGGTATAATATATTTTGAGTGATTTAACTATCTAACTGGTCTACGATGGGTTTATTACGGCCAATATATCTTGTTAAGGGTAGGTTGTCATGGGCACTTTATCGACCCTTTACATACCCATATATTTTGTTATTATTATTATTATTATTATTAGCAACCCTTTTACTTCCACAGATCCTTCTTAAACTGCACAAAATCGTCTAAATGTAGCAACAACAAAAATAAAAAGACGTCCTCGGTACGGAAAGGGTTAATTGGGTAGTTAATTATGGACACGTTAAATGCCCTTCCATACCCTTAACCCTTTGAGTACCAGCGACGTGTGTTATATTTTAGTCTAGCTATAATTAGTCGATATTATGCAGCTTAGGAAGGATCTGTGATAGTTTAAGGGGTTGATTGAGATAATATGAAGCCTTATTATTACTAGAGGTACTTCCTAAGCTGAATAAAATTGCCTGATAGGTGCCAGAATAGGATGAAAAGGACGTCCCTGGTACTGAATGGGTTAGTGATATGAGAGTATACTTATTAGTGATCTATATAGTCATTTGTTTTAGGTAGGATGGGATAATACTAAGGGAGTGGGGGGTTTTCTGGACCCTCTTCTCCATCTTTAGCCCCATTGGTTTTGAGATTTTCAGACGTTCGCCCCATTAGTTTGGTGATATTAAGACCTTTCGCTCTAATTCTTTGTACATTTTAAGACCTTTCGTGCCGATTTTTAAGGGCGAGGTTTGGAAATATAACAAAAACGCCCAAGAAGTTATGAATTAATAAATAGAGCTAAATTATCCTTACAGACATTTTAATTAATTAATTACATTTATAATATTAATTCAGTGTGTGTGATTTTGTGTGGTTTCTTTTTCTTCTGAGGTGTTGTGATGTCCATGTTCGGGCTCTGTCTCGGGTCGGCCACCCCCATAAAAAAAAAAATGGGGTAAATGCCAGAGTACATACATACATACATACATACATACATACACACAATTCAGTATACACAATCAAATTTTGTTTTAGGCTACCCTTCTTAATCTGAAATGCGTAATCGAATCTTGAAAGGGTTATTTGAAAGTAGACCTAAATTGAATGATCTTATTAATCCTAATGTTTACTGTATAATATATTATTGTAGGCCTATGTAAAGCAAAAATATTATGTGATGTAAATATATATGTGTGGAAAAAGTGTGTTAGTAATTTCAGTAATATATAACTAATGAATCAACTTGTGTTTCAGATTCGTGTGTTTTGAAGCCGAGTCTGTGTTCATGGATAGGGTCTCTAGATTAACAGAGTACGTAGTCGTAGAAGTTCCGGCCGCCATATTGATTCCATACTCACTTCCTGCCAAGCACTCTTTTCAGTCAGGATACATTGATGGATAGGAATAGAGAAATAAGTATCAATGTTAATAGAATAAACATCATATGCTCAATAATGAAGCTTATAAATAATGGCGAGGTATATTCTACGGCGTGAGTTGGAGTCAAGATGGTGGTCGAATGTCAAGTTGTGTACTATGTTAATATATGCTACCCTAGTTTGTGTACTATGTTAATATATGCTACCCTAGTTTTGGTGGGCGGGGCAAGGCGAAAGGGTAATTATGCAACTGTAATTTAATTATACAAGGCAGTGTTTAATAAGGCCATTAACAACATCACTAATATGTTTTTAATATACAATAGTATATTGCTAAGTAGGTCAATTAGGCAATAGTTTGAAATGGGATTGATAATTACTGGTTTTTATTGTATAATTGGCAACTCTTCTACAGTACATAGCAACTATGAAGAACATGGTGAGGGTAGTCTGCCTGTAGTAAATGGAAATAGTCTACGGAAAATGTACTCCTATTTTCACCTATTACTATTACTACTAAAAGTTATCATTTACGGGCATATACTAGATGGTTTTATTCGGCTTCGGAAAGACCCGCTTAAGATCTACAGGGCCTTCCTAAGCTGAATAATATTGCCCAATGAAAGCCAAAATGTAATAACAATAATGGGGGTTTCTATTCTTAAATGTAATAACAATAATGGGGGTTTCTATTCTTAACCCTTTTTAGTTTAGGCGACGTCTTTTGTTATCATGGTTACATTTAGAGGATTTTATGAAGCTTAGGAAGGACCTGTGAGAGTTAACCCTTGCTGTACCGATGACGTTTTTTTATTTAATTTGATGTCGGCTACAGTTACACGATTTTATGAAGCTTAGGAAGGATCTGGGGTGGTTAAAAGGGTTAACTGAGATCATGTGTAGCGCTTTAATTGAGGTCCTTCCTAAGCTGAATAAAATCGTCTAATTAGGTGATTTGTTTATATATTTAGTTAATTTATTTGATGTAGCTTTGTAGGCCTATATATCCATTATTAATTTTAGCTTAATTAAAAACAATTGTCATATATTTTATTACATTCGTGTATGATGTATTTATGCATATGAATAAAGATGAATTTATTACAACCTATTTCCCTAACCTTAACCATTCAGTAGTGTAGACACAGGCAACTAGTGCTTGGTAATATATTAAAGGCCAAGAAGGGTTTTTTCTTAAATCCCTTCTTCCTCATGTTTAGCCCCATTAATTTTGAGATTACAAAACGTTCGCCCCATTAGTTTGGCGATTTTAAGACCTTTCGCCCCATTCATTTGCCAATATTAAGACCTTTCGTGCCATTTAGGTGTCTATTTTTCTTGGCGAGCGATAGCTAGTCTATAATTTATGAGGGTTTCGGATGGTAGCTTACATTTCTCTACCGAAAAACGTAAAGAATAACATACTCTTTCAACTATGGGGGAGGCACTCGCTATAGGTAGTTCTGCCTTTTGTCTCCCTCAATCACATAGAAAAAAAAAATACAATGATATGTAAACAATAAGTATAATTTTGTCAATATATTTAATTTATGGTTAGTGTACATTCAAACTGAGAACAGTTTGTTTAATATGGTATACCTATGGTCCCCAAAATGGCGACCGGATGAGAAGTTGTCCGATTTCTCCCGTCATCGAAGGGGGAGAGGGGGGAAGGGGGGGGATGAGAAGGGGGGTGGGGGGGGGATGGATGTCTCTCCTTGTAACTCGAGACAAGGGCTGAGTGGAGGCAGGTTCTAGAGCCCAAGGGAGGCAGGTTAGATCGCTGCTCGCTGTTAGGGCGATTCCTTCGTGGCCATCCCCTCGGGGATCTAGGCGTTCATGGGGGGATCGAGGGTTCTAATGCGTGGTAAAAAGAAATGCGTGTTGTTGTTTTTTAGGACACGAGAGCATTGATAAAGGTGCATAAAAATCTCGGGTACTTTAAGTCCGCTTGGCATAGGAACTCTCTCTCTCTTTCTCTCTCTCTCTCTCTCTCTCTCTCTGTGAAGGAAATACGACGACAACCATTAAATATTCACAAAATATGTATGTTAGAATTGTCAAACTTATACCAAAAGATAGAGGATACAAATACGCATAATTTATATTAAGTACATTTTATTCAGAAATGTATAGTTAGGGAGATATTAACGATTTTGTGAGTGAAATTCTCGATCATCTGTCACCCAATAGTTGCCATCAACCACCAGCAATACAACCGAGGGTATATAAACTCTCAATTTTCGCCTGAATCGATCATTTTGTGCCCGGTCGTCCAGCTTTAAGGCGGTAAGTCTCGTGTGCTCCCATTTTCCCCCATTGTTTCTCCTGAAAATAGAATAAATTAAGGTGTAATAGCTAAATAACGTGACTTATTTACCACCAGACCCGAATTTGTGGACAAGAGCTTGTCGTTTTCCCATAATACTTCATATATTTGCATTAAATAAGGCCAGAAATGTGATGGAAAAAGCCGGCAGGTTTTGACGAACATTCTGGAAGCCGGCACTTGATTGTTCGCTCAGTTCTACCTCCTTAACCCTTTCAATAAAACCATATGTCCTCAATAGTATGGCGATCACTAGTAGATTTGATTCATTTAGGAAGAAATTGAGATCCAGATTATAAATTGATGGCATAAACTTAGGCTATATTCCCATGTGACTTTTCTAAACGGAATTGGGCTAAGTATTTTTTTAACCTGAATATAATTTATATATTGATTAATTACCTATTAACCCACGAGTAATAGATGCCTAATGATAACATGGAGGATTTAGTTAGAATATTTGAATTGGATTTTGAAAACCTAGGCAAACTAGCGAATCGAAGCCGGCTGACTGGACGCCTCGTGGTTATTTATTATTAAGGGAAGAGGGTAGTTTTTATGGAACCCCTTCTCCCTCATGTTTAGCCCCATTGCTTTTGAGATACGTTCGCCCCATTAGTTTGGACATTTGAAGAACTTTCGCTCTTTTTTTTTTTTCAATATTAAGACCTTTCGTGCTATTAAGGAGTCAATTTCTTTCCTGGCGAGCGAGAGCAAGCCTGTAATTTAAGAGGAATCTACCTTCGGCCGTGACATTTTTCTACCGAAAATTATACAAATAAATCTTGAAAGGGGGTATAGGGGGTGTATTTTTAAGCTTGGAGGTCTAGCGAGGAAAATAAAACCTGAATGAATATAATAAATTAACAAAATAGCCACTGTCCCCTTAACCCTTTGAACATTGACCTATTAAGTTTCTTCTGGCTCTCGTTAGAAGATTTTATAGTTTACGAAAGATGTGTGGGAATCCTAAGGGCACGAGACCGGTTAACTTGGATACCTCGTGGGTATTTACTGTATAGGCTACTGTCTTATTAACGCTAGCATAAGGATCTTTTCCATTCTATTTCGGCTATCATTGCAAGATTTTAGTTTTAGAAAGTCTGAGTTTCACGCAGATTAATTGTATGTAATGTTTGTCATATTTTATTTTCATTGACCGATATTATAGTTTTGGAAAGCCTTGTGGAAGTTTCAGGCAAATGTATTAAGTTTTATTTATATACTGTATAGGTTTTGTTCGATTTTATTTTATATTACAAATCTTATTCTATTTTTGATTTGTATTTTTTCGCTTGTTTTCAACCTCCCAAATGTCAAACCGGCAAATTTGGGTTTAAGTCTGGAATTAATGAGAGCAATGTTGTTGTTGTTGTTGTTCCTCGAGCTGCCTGGCCAAACAGCCCCAAGGCCCCGAATAAGGCCAAGGCCATAATCGAGCGCCCCCAAAGAACCCTCCCTGCCGACCACAATAAAGCCTGGGTGACCGAAGCCACTCCATGGCGGGGAGCTAAGGAGGGTGCGGAAACGCCCGGGAAACCAAAGCCCCACCCAGGGCCCTGTACCCCTCAGCAATTATGAAGAGAAAGTTGAGGGGCAAAGGAAAAATGTGACGCTTTGGCTTCCAATCATGGTAGATTGGGAGGTCAATCCACGGAAGAGACGCAGTCACTTGAGATATATAAAATATATAAGTAAAAGGAACAGTCAGAGTAAGCTATGGGTATGGCAGAGATCGCTCAGTTCTCACTCTGATAGACCAGCCCATTACCACATGGTAAATACATGAGAGCAATGTAGTCAATTTACCTTGGGATTTAACCCCTTCTGTACCGGCGCAGTCATTTTAACTTTATTCTGGCTACTGTTTGAAGATTGTATATGGTTTTCAAAAGGGCCTCCAGCAATTAACAGGCTTCTAATTATCTCTTAACTCTTTTCACTACCACCTGTCCTTCTTAAACTTCACAAAATCTACATTATATAGAAACATGAAAGAGTTAGGACTCTGCTTGATCCACTTACCCATATGCGATCATTAATAACATTGCATTAATCAGTCCACACGTGCTTTATCGAATCACTTAATAGGTTAAAAGTACAAATTATAGATATAGTGTTAATATAGTTCAGTAAAATTATAGATATAGTGTTAATATACTGTAGTTCAGTGAAATTATAGATATAGTGTTAATATAGTTCAGTGAAATGCTAGATAATCAACAAACAAGGCAGTAATTTGGGGCTGGTAACATGTCGGCCAACCTCCGCCATTTTGGTAACCAGTAGGGTGGTGATCCTCTTTACACTCCAATATATCCATAGATTCCACACCCATAACACATTCGGTAATACTGGTACAGGATATATAGTTTACTCCATGGGTATAATTTACACAAATTAAATATCGCCCCGTTGTGTGATAATTGACAACAAAATGGGGGCCAAGGAAAATGATGGCCGTTCTCTCACAGCGCCTCCATTAATCACGGCAGGTTATATTATTACAAGGATAAGGCCAGTTTAATTTTGCACCTGGCGGAAAATTCAATTCCTATGCCGCTAAGTTACCAATGCTTAGCGCCAAACTATGAATAGTTGTGGATCTGCATAGTATTATTACAGTTCATAATTAACATTTAGCTATAACGTCTTAATTGTCGAGTGGTGAACATGGAAGCATGACAATAGTTGTGGATCTGCATAGTATTAATACAGTTCATAATTAACATTTAGCTATAACGTCTTAATTGTCGAGTGGTGAACATGGAAGCATGACAATAGTTGTGGATCTGCATAGTATTAATACAGTTCATAATTAACATTTAGCTATAACGTCTTAATTGGTCGAGTGGTGAACATGGAAGCATGACAATAGTTGTGGATCTGCATAGTATTAATACAGTTCATAATTAACATTTAGCTATAACGTCTTAATTGTCGAGTGGTGAACATGGAAGCATGACAATAGTTGTGGATCTGCATAGTATTAATACAGTTCATAATTAACATTTAGCTATAACGTCTTAATTGTAGAGTGGTGAACATGGAAGCATGACAATAGTTGTGGATCTGCATAGTATTAATACAGTTTCATAATTAACATTTAGCTATAACGTCTTAATTGTCGAGTGGTGAACATGGAAGCATGACAATAGTTGTGGATCTGCATAGTATTAATACAGTTCATAATTAACATTTAGCTATAACGTCTTAATTGTCGAGTGGTGAACATGGAAGCATGACAATAGTTGTGGATCTGCATAGTATTAATACAGTTCATAATTAACATTTAGCTATAACGTCTTAATTGTCGAGTGGTGAACATGGAAGCATGACAATAGTTGTGGATCTGCATAGTATTATTACAGTTCATAATTAACATTTAGCTATAACGTCTTAATTGTCGAGTGGTGAACATGGAAGCATGACAATAGTTGTGGATCTGCATAGTATTAATACAGTTCATAATTAACATTTAGCTATAACGTCTTAATTGTCGAGTGGTGAACATGGAAGCATGACAATAGTTGTGGATCTGCATAGTATTATTACAGTTCATAATTAACATTTAGCTATAACGTCTTAATTGTCGAGTGGTGAACATGGAAGCATGACAATAGTTGTGGATCTGCATAGTATTATACAGTTCATAATTAACATTTAGCTATAACGTCTTAATTGTCGAGTGGTGAACATGGAAGCATGACAATAGTTGTGGATCTGCATAGTATTAATACAGTTCATAATTAACATTTAGCTATAACGTCTTAATTGTCGAGTGGTGAACATGGAAGCATGACAATAGTTGTGGATCTGCATAGTATTATTACAGTTCATAATTAACATTTAGCTATATTTAGCTATAACGTCTTAATTGTCGAGTGGTGAACATGGAAGCATGACAATAGTTGTGGATCTGCATAGTATTAATCTATATCTATCTATTGCCTGACGCCGTGATCCCCGAAGGGGTGGCCACGAACGAACCGCCCCCATGCACCTCTGTCCCCAGTCAGTCGACGCCCCTCCCCCCAACCAGCACCGCCTTCGTTCATGTAGTTCCTCACTCCATCCTTCCACCTCATATTCGGTCTACCTCTCCCCCTCTGTCCCTCCACCTCGCTCTCGTACACCCTCTTAGTCATTCTCTCGCTTTCCATACGTTCCATATGGCCGAACCATCTCAAGTTGTTCCTTTTCACACTTTCCAGCACATCTACCTCCACACCACACCTCCTTCTTACTTCCTCATTAGTCTGTCTATCCCTCCATGTAACTCCGCACGCACTCCTTAAGTAATTCATTTCCACTGCTCTCACTCTTGGTCTGAGTCTCTCAACCAACGTCCATGCTTCGCTTCCGTAAGTCAGTGTCGGGATTACCACACTGTCATGCAAGGACTTCTTCACTTCCATACTGACCACCCTATTTCTTGTTACTGCTTTTAGCGTTCCTACAACCCTCTTCCCCTGTTGTACCCTCTCCCGCACCTCTTCATCCATAGTCCCATCTTTACTCAACACACTGCCCAGATACTTAAAAGAGTTGACGATCTCCATAGCCTGACCGTTCAGCTTCACCTCACACTCTGTGACTTCACCCCTTTCGAAGACCATAACCTTGCTCTTCCCCGTATTTACCTTCAAATTCCGTTTTTCGCACACTGTTCCAAACTCATTTACCAGACCCTGCAACTCCCATTCATTATCACTCATCAGAACTGTATCATCCGCAAACAGCAGTATAGGTAGCTTCCACTCAATTCCCTCCCTTTTCAGCGATACACCAACATCCACTGCTCTTGATAGTATTTCTTTCATGACTCCATCCATATATACAGTAAACAACCACGGGGACATCACACACCCCTGTTTCAAACCAAATTCAGGTCAAAGAACTCGCTCTGCTCACTCTCCACACGTACTGCCGCCTTTGCACCCTCATACATGCTCTTCACTGCTTTCAGCAACTTGCCCTCTACTCCGTATATTCTAAGTACTTTCCACAAACCTTCTCTATCCACTCTGTCATAGGCCTTCTCCAAGTCCATAAAGGCAACATACACCTTTTGTTTCTTCTCCAGATACTTCTCCACAACACAATTCAGGGTAAAAATCTGATCTACACATCCTCTTCCCTTCCTAAAACCTCCCTGCTCGTCGCCTATCCATTTCTCCGTTCTCACTCTCACTCTCTCAATCACTACCCTACTGTATACCTTCCCTACTACGCTTAGAAGACATATTCCTCGGTGGTTACCACACACTCCTCTTTCCCCTTTGCCCTTATATAGGTAATACAGTATTAATAGTATTAATAGTATTAATACAGTTCATAATTAACATTTAGCTATAACGTCTTAATTGTCGAGTGGTGTGAACATGGAAGCATGACAATAGTTGTGGATCTGCATAGTATTAATACAGTTCATAATTAACATTTAGCTATAACGTCTTAATTGTCGAGTGGTGAACATGGAAGCATGACAATAGTTGTGGATCTGCATAGTATTAATACAGTTCATAATTAACATTTAGCTATAACGTCTTAATTGTCGAGTGGTGAACATGGAAGCATGACAATAGTTGTGGATCTGCATAGTATTAATACAGTTCATAATTAACATTTAGCTATAACGTCTTAATTGTCGAGTGGTGAACATGGAAGCATGACAATAGTTGTGGATCTGCATAGTATTAATACAGTTCATAATTAACATTTAGCTATAACGTCTTAATTGTCGAGTGGTGAACATGGAAGCATGACAATAGTTGTGGATCTGCATAGTATTAATACAGTTCATAATTAACATTTAGCTATAACGTCTTAATTGTCGAGTGGTGAACATGGAAGCATGACAATAGTTGTGGATCTGCATAGTATTAATACAGTTCATAATTAACATTTAGCTATAACGTCTTAATTGTAGAGTGGTGAACATGGAAGCATGACAATAGTTGTGGATCTGCATAGTATTAATACAGTTCATAATTAACATTTAGCTATAACGTCTTAATTGTCGAGTGGTGAACATGGAAGCATGACAATAGTTGTGGATCTGCATAGTATTAATACAGTTCATAATTAACATTTAGCTATAACGTCTTAATTGTCGAGTGGTGAACATGGAAGCATGACAATAGTTGTGGATCTGCATAGTATTATTACAGTTCATAATTAATATTTAGCTATAACGTCTTAATTGTCGAGTGGTGAACACGGGAACATGACAATTTACCGCTGGCTGAAATATAACCGACTATGGATTACTTCTTCATAGTGCATTTAGCTCTTCCAATCTATCTACTTAGTTGAATGTTGCTAATGTTAAACAATTTCTGACTTTAAAGTTTGTTATCGATAATTAATGCCATTTTGAAAGTACTCAATGCTTCTGGATCATAATAATGCTAAGGTTTTTATCATTAACATGCTTAGTTACCAAATATTCGTAATAGCTGAATAATCAAGATAGCTATGGTCGCGCTAATAAGTCATATCTCCGCTGTCATTTAGTTTGGCTCGCTCTGTGCTGTATTAATGTCTGCCAGATGTTGAATTGGGTGGGTAAGTGTAGGAACATGTTTGTATATTTCACTCGATATGAAGAAATGAAGCTTAGATATTGCTGATACCAATTATTGATCAAAACCTTCTTGGTGCCGACACATCACTTATTAGCGCCACTGTACATGCAATCGTCTAATGATAGCCAGAATTATGTTTCTAACACCAACCAACTTATGAATTTAAAGAAAGTATACAAAGGAATAATTAAAGTGCGAGAATATATACCTTTTTGGAAGCACATTAGGGTAAGATCCTGTGTAGCGGGTGGAACTGTTTTTGAGATGCCTATTTACTAAAACATTGAACAATATCTTTAACCTAACCAAAACCTAACCTAACCTAGTATATTAGTAAACTATTTATGAATGTAAAACTTAAATATATATTGTAACATTACCAAATTATTGAGGTATAAATAAATGTCCACCCGCTACACAGGATTATACCTCAACTTCACATTTAAACTCAATGAAATCAACAAATACATATGGCACTCCGAGGACTGGAACCTAGGACACTCACACCGAAATTCCGCGCACCTATGCATTACGCACTGGGGAAAATAGATCTTCTAAATATACATAAATATAATAATGCTAACACAAATTATGGTAAAAGTTAAAGAGACTACAGTAGTTATTTTTGTCGTTAGGTTAGGTTAGGTAAAAAGGCACTCGAAGGACTCGAACCTAGGACACTCACACCGAAATTCCGCGCACTTATGCATTACGCTATCAAGACAGGTTAGGTTAGGTAAAAAGGCTGTCCGGGGTCAATTCAATGTTTACCCAAATTATATACAGTATACTTGGCTGATTGAGATATATTTTAACAATGTATTTTTATCTTTTACAGATGTCGTGAATGATGATGGAAACTTCAACCAGATCCTTCAACCAGTCTACCACTACCATCATCACGGCAATAATTAGCCGTATCCTATAATCCTAACCATCCTTTCCTTCCATCACAGTGTCCTCTGTAAAGGGAAGTTTTAATTTTATGTTTATATATATTTTTTCGTCCCAAGACCTTCAGTCAAACTTAAATAAAATGCCTCGAAGACCCCCCTTAGAGATAATTTTGTACATTTGTCCATAGAAAAATGTACCAGCCGAAATAATAATAATAATAATAATTATAATAATAATAAGGCCAGTTTCTCATTAATTTAAGGCTCACTAGCGCTCGCCAGGAACAAAATAGATCGATATATGGCACAGAAGGTCTCTAGTGCCAAACTAGAAGGTGAACGTCTTGGTCTCAAAATAACCTGGGCTAAGCATGAGGGAGAAAGGGGCCGGAGCAAACTTCCCTCTAATCCAAACCATCCTCCCCCCCCCCCCCCCCCCCCCCCTCCCCCTTCCTTCCATTGTCCTTGTCACCACCTAAACCACCTCCCTTCTACTAACATGTGTACAGACATTACGTTAGATACGCGGCAAATTTAAGGTAAGATTCTATTTAATACATTTCAGTGTAAATGATATACTTATTGTTTTGCAATAATTTATATATAAATAAATCTGGTATGTATTTTTTTTAAATTTGCTATAACTATAATATTTCCAATAACGTAACATAATTGTTGTATAATGAAATATATATATATTGAAATATAATATAATTAATCCATGCACTAATCTTTTTCTCCTATCGTCGTTGGCTTCGAATTAGACAAGGTTTCTGGTAGGGATGCTGAGATGGGGGGAGGGGGGTAGCTCTAGTTAGTTCAAGGGGTAGGGATAGGTAAGAGTCTGTTCTAGGTTAGTATTGGTTAGGTGTTGCTCTATTCGGTTCCCAGTCTGTAAAGAGGCTTGGGTAGAAGCTTAGTTAGTTAGATTTAGTTAGATTTAGTTTGTTTTCTGTTGGTTGAAATCCGGCCGGTAGAATTCTGGTAGTCTATTCGTTGGTTGTGAAGGTTGCAGGTTTTCAGATGATGTGGCGGCTTGCAGACCCGATGTGGCAGCTTGCAGACCCGCTGTGGCCGATTTGCAGACCCGATGTTGTGGCTGGCAGAACGACGATCCTGTAATAATTAAATATGTTATCAACAGGAATGAGATGGATGGCCCGACGGAGGAACAACGGTGAAATAAGGTATGCCAGAGACTAATGTGACTTTAAATCTTCCCAACAGGTTAGAGATGGGAGGACCGTCGCGATCTTGACTGACTCAGCCCGACTCTAGGAATCACGACCACCTTGACTATGGTTGAGATATAATGTGTTTTTGTTGTTGCAAAAACATATGAATTGATCAATTTTGAAAATCTACATTATATCATAAATATTGGCCTAATTGAGCACTTGTGAGTTTGAGGCTACAAGGAAGTTTGGGCCGTATACAAAGTTATTAAACAGAAATGCAGTAATGTAATGTAAGTTTTTGATGGATAGAAAGTACGGTGAATTTGGTTTTATGTGTTTATATATGTATGCAATACAACTCTTATTTTTGCTCTTAATTCTGCTAAATGTCGATATAAAACACGCCAACTTCCTTATAGCTTGAAACTCGCAAGTGGTCAATTCCTTAAGCTATAATATTAATATTGGATTTTCTAACAGATGTGAGGGAGAGGAGGAACAGTACAGTTGAGGCTCGGTGGAGGGAAGACACAACTTGAAACCCAAACGGAACCTTAACCATCTTCACCAACAAACTAGGGTAAGAACACATTATTTTTGTATTATTTTGTTGCCCTATACATTCATTAATTCATAAATTCTTAGTTTCCTCGCTAGACATTCATCAAACTTAGAAAAACATCCCCTCAAGATAAATTTGTAAAGTTTTCGGTAGAAAATTGTCCAGGCCGAAGGCCGGTTTCCCCTACATCACAGGCTTGGTATCACTCTCCAGGAAAATTAGTCGACCAAATAGCACGAAAGGTCTTGAAAATTACACAAATATATTGAAAGGTCCTAAAATCGCCAAAGTAATGGGCTGAACGCCTTATAATCGGCAAAGTAATGGGGCTAAACATGAAGGGGGACCAGAAAAAAGACCCATCTCTCCTTAACATTATTCAAAGTTTAGGTTACCATGTGTATAGTTGTCTCTAAGTTCCCTTAGCCTATCCCATATACTGTATTAATTATATTATGAGCATCTATTTTTTAAAGTTGTGTATTTAGGGTTTGGTTCTCTTTAACAAATTCTGGTGTTCCATATACTGTATTAACACTAAAACATAGGGTTAATTACAAATCCCTTATTTGCATTCAGAAATAGTAATCAATCTCCTAATTACCTCTCCAAAATTAGTTTAATGCCCACAGTTCACTTAAAGACAACTGCAGAGGTTGAAGTAAGTTTCTAAACGCCCCTGATGGTCACAAAAGTGTTTAAGTATCCCAGAAAGGGCGAAAATCGCGTCCTGTGCGTGAAGATTTAATAATAATATTGTGGAATTTAGTCAGTGGATGAGTTATTTTTACTAGAAATTAGAAATGTTGAACTTCTATAGGTAGGGCACAACTTATAATCATATGACTTAAATCGCTTCAAACTCAGTGTGTTCAGGCATTTTGGCTCGAACGTCTTGATTTTGGCCCTGTCACTCTTTCAACTCTGGGGGAGGCACTCGATACAGGCAGCTCTGCCTTTTGTGTCCCTCACTCGCATAGAAAAAACTAAAAATCTGGAAGGGTCAATAACAGTACCCGCCACTGCATTAAAATCTTCCTTCTGCCTTAACCTGTTCAGTACCAGGGACTTCCTTCTCATCCTATTCTGGCAACTATTAGACGATTTTATACAGCTTAGGAAGGACGTCTAGCAATAATAAGACTTAAAGCTATCTCAACCAACCCTTTTAACTGCCACAGATCCTTCCTAAGCTGCATAATATCGTCTAAATACAGCCAGAAATTAAAATAACACGTCACTGGTACTTAAAGGGTTAACAAATTCAGAAGTATACAGTATATGCATAAACTACACTGCAGATCATTTCAATAAAAAAGGTTCCAAAATATATGACCCTATCACTGCAGGCTTATCCTATGTATAGTTACCAAAACCTGAACCTTGGACAATACGATAAAAGACTGACTAGTTGCTCAACATCACGGTTTAAGGGGAGGTTTTTTGTTTACTCCCTAGACTTCCATCAACACCCCCTTAGAGATAAATGTGTACATTTTTCGGTAGTAAAATGTCCCGGTCAAAGGCAGTTTCCTCCAAAATTACAGGCTCAAAGGCAGTTTCCTCCAAAATTACAGGCTCGCTATCCTTCGCGAGGAAAAAATAGCTACTTAAATGGCATGACATGTCATCAAATTTGCAAATTGGGGCAACAAATCTGTTAATAGTCAAAATGAATATTAGACAGTCATAAAATATCAAACCGAGCTAAAAATTAGGGCGAAGGGGTCCAGAAAATGTCCTTGATGCAGTGGTGACTATAGTTATTAGCGTTATACATCAGGATGTTAACTAATACTAACCTAATGTTTCAGATGTATGGTAGACGTCCAGCCTGAGGGGGGACAACAGACGGATGGGACACTTGTGGCCAAACACCTCTCCATCACAACTCTGCAACAGCCATCATATATCGGGTGTGTCGCTAAAATGTTTTAATACGATCTTATTATGAAAGTCTATGTAATGTAATATTTTGAAGTTGGTCTATAAAGTCAGTTTAAATTAATAAAACAACTAATGTAATAGCTATGGATACTGAATTAATGTTTGGTGCCCTTTTTGCCTGGATAATAATTGTCCTGGAGTACACACAAGCGGCTGACTCCTGCCTTAGTGGACTTAGGCCTTTGTAAGACCTAAATACCGGTACCAAACTTTATGCCATATCCCCCAAAGTATGATTAATTTTTATAGTTTCACTTTGTGAGTGGTTGAATATATCCCAATATAGAATCCCAAAATATTATATCATTGTTATGCATAAGTGCGCGGAATTTCGATGTATCCTAGGTTAGAGTCCTTGGAGTGCCACAAGTATTTGTTTGATTTCATTAAGTTTAGAGGTGAAGTTGGTTGGTGGAAAAAACAAAATAATAAATCATAATTCTTAAGATGGGATTTGGCGACTTTCAGTTCAATTATTATCATGGCACATAAGCTATTTTGAAATGTGTGCATCCTGTAATTTCGAAGCTAGTTTGTATAACTTTACATTAGTCAAAATTCTGGTAAGGTTAAACTATTTTAAGATGATGATAATAATAATAATAATAATAATAATAATAATATACTTTACCTATATTGGCCTAAGAACTTGAACAAATATTTGGTTGAAGTAGACCAGTTTAGTAATGTCTAATGAACTTCTAAATATTCCATGGACTATCATAAGTGGTGGACAGGGTATAGGCTGCAGCTTTATCTAACCAATTTTAAGTATTTCGTACAAATGGCAACTGATGTTTATTAAGTTATCCTGAAACAGATCCTTCCCAAACTGAGATCTGTGGCAGTGGGTGACTGGTGAAAATTAACTAAATTAGCTAGACTCCGTTCCCTATAGGTAGGGAGATATTTATCTTAAGTAATTGTTTAGTTTTAATACACCATATTTTCAATATGATCAATGCTCGAACCAGATAATTTTAATCAGCTTTGGAAGAACCACTGGGAATGAAAGGTCCAACACAGTACTAAACCTCTAACTATGCCAGGCCTTTCCTAAGTTGAAAGGTCCAACACAGTACTAAACCTCTAACTATGCCAGGCCTTTCCTAAGTTGAAAGGTCCAACACAGTACTAAACCTCTAACTATGTCAGGGCTTTCCTAAGTTGAAAGGTCCGACACAGTACTAAACCTCTAACTATGCCAGGCCTTTCCTAAGTTGAAAAAGTCCCGAGGTAGCAAAAATATAACCTAATTTGGCGTAATTTATTTGAAAGAACAAGTTTCCGTATGATCAGGCAAACAAAGTTATTCTGGCTTTCACGAGACTATATAGATCAGTTAAGGACCACAAGGAATCAATGGGGTACAAATTATATCTAACTTTAGAATCCAACAGGTCCTTCCTAAACTGAGTAAAATTGTCTATGGGTACCCATATTAAAGTAAATAATCATAGTGACAGTATAACTAAAAACAAAATTACTGACAAGGTATTTACTAAACTCGGGGAATCAAAAGAGCTTAAGATTATCCAAATTAACCCTCAAATTCTGACAGCTTCTTTTTTAAGTTAACTAAAATCGTCTGGAGGCAGTTATTATTTAAAAAAAAACACATTTGGGTCCTCTGCTTAAATGGGTTATGAAATTGGGTAAAATTATAATAATAATTAATGATTGTTAAGACTATTACTGAATTCCAGTCATCCACATCTGAATCAATAGTCCTCACATTACGTAGCTCTTCAAAGATCCTGAGAAGTTATGTATGTTAAAGTAACCTTGAGGAATATTTGCCTTGGCCATCTTGTAGTGGGAGTTTCCCAGGAGGGGTCTTGAGTATATCAAAATAGGTTTGATTGACTAGACTATAAACCAAATATAATACAGTAGTTGTATATAGATCGACCTTCCCTTGATTATTAGATATAAATAAAGTTAAGTAACACCCCATTTTAACATTAATCAACTACAAACTCCAATGCACTTGAATACACTAATGAAAGCATATGGTCCTCACGGGATTCCAACTCGGTACCTTTCTATCCTTAGATGGATTTAGCAATATCAATATGCTTCTAAAAAGTATATTCTCAAGACGAAAATATTATTCCTTTGCATACGTTCTATAAATTCATAGTTTTATTATAATATAAGTGTTGCCAAATGTACGAATGTTCCCTTAACCCCTTCAGACTCATATGAGGCAGAGTTTGCCAGATTAGCAATAAGAAATAGAGTTCTCTCACTCTTATAATACCCTCTCCAAAATTAGTTTTCTGCCCACAGCTAACTCAAAGACAACTGCAGAGGTTGAAGTAACTAAACTAAAGGTTTGTAAATATCCCTGATGGTAATAAAGGCTTTAAAGTATCCCTAATTGGCTCAAAATTGAGTCATATGTCTGAGAGGGTTAAGTTGGATATATAAAAAATGCTGCTAGTTAGTCAAAACTAAAATAGTTCGCCCAAAATCCTCAAATAGTTGAATTGTAAGTTATTATACACTTTCCCTTGACAGTTCTCATGTGCTTTCAATAGCCTGTGACTAGTAAGATTGGTTTAAAGTCATATAAGTGTCGGCGAACTATTTATATTGACTGTACCCTTGTTAATATTAATATGTAGTCACTTTAGTCTTTAAGTAAATACAGTAAGTTATATATAAGTTATGGAAAACACTAGAGAGTAAGAAAAATATAATTATTTGAATCTACTATATAACTGCATTCACTTGTATCAATGTGACCAATATAACACACTAAATGTTGGTTTACCCTGCTGAGATAGTTATAAATGCCACTGTAGATGAACATTATCATAGACCAGCTTTGAGTAAATTCGAAATCGGTTTAACCTTGTGTCCCAAGTAACCCCAGATAAACATAAAACTATTAAATCAATTGAAAATACTAAAGAACCATAATATAGGCCTCTACTGTAATATGTATAACAGGCTGCTCATAATGTCAGATCACTGACTACTACGAACAGGGCATTTATTACAAATTGTTACCAAGGTCCATCTAAAGTTTGATTTGTTAATGGTAATCCTAGGTGGACTGCTGTAAGCTTTTAGATAGTATTTTTTTATGAGCACTTATGCCTCGTTTTAAGCAGTTATCCCCATGACCCGAACAATATCTTCAATTATCAGTCCCCCCATGCCTAAGGACTTTAATTTTATTATAAGTTGTTGAAATACTTAACGTCAAGCTTACATGCCTAGACTCGTGATAAATATTAAAAAAAAAAAAAATTGTACTGTAAATTGGATTATTTCCTTATGACTACTTCAAAGGTATTAAAGCCTATTCGTACAACGGATATAACTTTTGAATTATGACTCCTGTCTTTAGAATAATAGCAGTCCTAATGCTTTACTTAAAAGGTCCATTTGTTTAGGTAAATATTGATAACCGATATGAAAGTCTTTGATACATTTGTTCTACAGCTGGCATTGTTTGTAGCGTGATAATTTGTTTCAGTAATAGCTTTCTTGCTACGAGAAAGTGTTGCATAATCCTGTTAGAAGAGTAAATTTAACCCTAACCATTATTCTCCAGTGTTTGCCCAACTCTTGAATAATATCAGTAATTTCTTGGTAAAAATTTGAATTTACGATCTAATTTAACTAGTTATAAATAATGTCATTGGTTAAAGAATAAAATTTCAATTTAATTAGCTGTTAATATATTTATTAGCTTTCATATTTCCAATAATACAGATCTATACTGTAAATGTAAAGTACAATTATAATTAAGTTGATGCAGGTGATTTGGAATATATCAAGGAGTGAATGAAGTGTGGCCTACTTTGTTGAGCACACTGTTTTCTATCTCAATCTAATGTATTTCCTTTTCTATAGGGCCTCTTGTTCCCCTTGACTTATTAATGATGCTAGGTAGACTGACTGACTGACCTGTTTTTCCCATACAACAATATAGTTTTGCTCACCGAATCGTCGCTGTTCGCTGCAATGGTGCCTCTCTTTATCTCGCTCCACTGTTGTCTCTCAATCAATCACCACTGTTGAAGGGTCCATTGATGCTGTGGCAGTCGTTGATGTGTGTCCAATAGTCGCTTTCCTCTCGTCTGTCCAATCTCGTTTGAAACTCGCCTTTCAACCTGAATAAAGTCCTATTCAATAATCCGCCAAATTATGCTCACACTTCATTACCTACCAACTCAAATGGAATACCTACAACTTCATACTGAATACTCCAGCTCACTCAATATCTCCATATACTGTATATTTAACACATAAACATCTTCATAAAGACAGATAATAAACCAAACAAATCTTAGTCAAAACAGATAAATTTGTTTGACCAACCATAGCAAGCTCGCTCCTACCTCATTGTTAATTCCTTGTCTGTTGTCGATGTACTCGGGTCTGTTGTCACCCGTTCTGCTGTCTGTTGTCACCCGTTCTGCTGTCTGTTGTTACCCGTTCTGCTGTATTTTGTCACCCGTTCTGCTGTGCCTAGCCTTTTCTGCGGTCTGCTGCATCTGTTTTACTCCTACCGTTTGTCCTTCTTTGATACTGTCTGCTCATATCCCATACTTGACACCGACGACTTCTTGACTGCTTCCTGACAATAAAAAATACATTAAAAATATATTCCTGACTTTTATGTGTGTTTGGGGGCGTGTTGCAGGGAGGGTATTGATGTACCAGGGAAGGAGGGAGGACAGAATAGATTTAGCCAGAATATAGAATAGAACTAGTGTGCACAATAGAACTGAATAGAACAGACTAGGGCTGAAGAGAAAATTTATCTGGGATGGGGATAGGATGAACTACCAGGGAAAGGAAGGAAAAACTCTTAGCGGGTGTGGGATGGTTATATAGGAGACTGAACGAAAAATATTAATATATAAGAAAGAACTAGAACTCCCCCCACCCCAGAACCCCCCCCCCCCCTCCCCAGGACCCCCATCCTACCCCTGGTACCCCCCACCCAACCCCTGGGTCCCCCTCAAGACTCCTACCCCCTCAGGACCCCCCTCTACCCCCTCAGGACCCCCCCTCTACCCCCTCAGGACCCCCCTCCACCCCCTCAGAACCCCCCTCCACCCCCCCCCCCCCCCTTCACCAACTCAGGACACTCCTCCCCCCCTCAGGACCCCCCCTCTACCCCCTCAGGACACCCCTCCCCCCTCAGGACACCCCCCCCCCCTCAGGACACTCTTCCCCCCTCAGGACCCCCCCCACCCCCCCAAGACTCCTCCTACCCCCTGACCCCCTCCTTGAAACTCCTGTATTTCTGGTGCCTCAATATTTTCATCTTTTTACAGATATGAAGTGTTGCTGTGACCAGACTAAGGACCCTGGACCAATGGACAACACCACCTATTTGTTTAAAAACAATAAAGAAGAAATATTTGAGTCTTGACTATTGATTCCAACCTGTTATGTAATCCAATATTGTAGATCAATCATATATATTTCTGATAGTTATTCATGTTAACTTTGAATGCAAAAAATTGAACGAATTATTGTAATCCAATATCGCAGAAATATCAATCTTAATTTTGGAATGAATAGAAAAATTAGTTTTAATAATTACTACACGCCAATACCCTCGATAAATTTAACGAAAACTTTACAAATTACTGTAAATACAAATTTGAAATATTGGAATACATTGCCAGATAATAGAAACGGTAAGTTCACAAACGAACTACAAAATACAATGTCTGGGTGAGGAGGGATGACTTTCAATACCTAATATATCTAGATTCTTGGAGAGGTAGGTAGGAAGAGCTATATGGGATAAGCAGGAAAATAGCAATAGTTACGTGGGATAGATCATGATAGTTACATTGGTAGATATACACCTGTTACATGGGAAGAATAGATCAGTAGATATAGTTCAGGAATATATAGCTTAGTGACCCCTGTAATTACATATATACAATAGTATCAGATTACATAACACATCATCCTAATAAAACTTAAATATATACATAACTTTAAATAACATTAACAGTTATATGGGATACGGCCAGTAAAAACGATTAGATGGGGATGAGAGACATTGAATCCTAACTTGCACATAGCTCCAGTCACATGATAACTTTAGTATTTAAATAATTAACTTTGGCATAGGTAATACTTTGATAGACTCCCACATGTCATATTGAGAACACCGAACACTACAAACAACAACAAATATTGGAACACGCCAAATCCCCAAATGCCACTGTCATCACACAAAGTACACTACCAACACCTAATTTCACTGCCAACAGACCTAACTTCACTGCCACTGCCAACACTTCAATAACCCTACCTATTCAACAAATGTCACTGCCAACACATATGCTTCTTTATTGTACATGGCTCCAATGGCATTTTACCTTCAATGATTAAATTAACTTAAACATTATACACCACTTGGCCAACACCACGTAGTTACCAAGACCACTGAATATTACCAACACACTAAATCACACTGCCAACATTTAAGTTCAATAATTGTCAACACCTCTCTGGCAACAATCCACACTTTACTTTGCCAACAGTCATACACACATTTAATCGGCATAACACTAACTTACCTAATTTGACCGTACACTGTTAACACCTAATCATACACACTTAATCAGTCCCGTAATGAATATATCCTTCCCCTACTTTGATCACTTACTCTGCCAACATCCACAAATTCCATCACACTTCCAATACACAATGCCAATTGACTTATCATTTTACCAACATCCCTACTTAGTACTACACATTCTCATACACAACAGGGAAACTAATTCTGAAAACGAACTTCTCCAAAAGCTGCACACTAGTTTCGAAAGTATTATAAATTACTTCATAAACAAAATAGGTTAGAGTTGAGCTATAAACTAGATAGTTAACACAGGCTTACCTCAGTACTACCTGGAGGGAGAGGGAAATAGTCCAGGTGTAGACTACTACTTGCTACCTTATCTGAACTAGATTAAACCTGAAGTAATTATAAAAAGGACAGTACACTTAAGAACATTGGAAAGATTATAGAAGTATTTCTTAAAAGCTTGGCTATTGAAAAGTTAAACGGACATCATTGATTAAGAACTATCAAAAATGCCAAATTACATTGCCAATGAAAATAGGCTTAAAATCCAAAATATAGCTATGAAAAATTGCCGAAAGCCCAATGGTTATTGCAAAATTAATAGACTATAAAGATGTACTTTCAACAGAAAATTAGAGTACACGATGGGCATATCCTGTAGTGAACCAAAAGTTATACCATGGTCACAAAAGTTAAGTTGGGTATAAAGTTCTTTAGGTACGTAATATTAAAGCAAAACTTTGTTCATTTGTTATAAGATATATACAACCAGTAAGGGTAATACAAAAATAACGAAGTATTAAAAGTATATGATTTTTGTAAGATATAAAAATGTATGTCCGACTCTGATCAATAAAATACTAAGTCTATATATTCTTTTTAATATCCATTATATTTTTGTTTATCATTTTATTTAAAGTTTGTATACTGTATGTACAGCGTTTTGTAAGATATTTTACAAATGTATGTCTGACTGATCAATAAAATACTAAGTCTATATATTCTGTTTAATATCCATTATAATTTTTTTCTGTTATTACAAGTTTATATAGTCAGTCCGTTTTCAAGTATAGTTTATTTTTAAGTTAATTATCTTGGTTCTCTTCATATTTTGTCTATTACAAGTTCATTATATTTTTAAGTTAAATATAATTATTACTTTAAGTTATTCAAGTATAGTTTTTCTAAGTTCTTTTCATATTCAGTATATTTTCTAAGTCCATATATTGGAACTTAATTTATAATTGAGATTTTTGTTTTCTAAGTTCTCTTTTCATATTGAGTATATTTTCTCAGTTCTCTTATGTGTATAGTTTCATATTTTATTTATTTTTGTTTCTAAGTCCATATATTGGAACTTTATTTATAATTGAGAACTATTTTTCTAAGTTTTTATCAGTTATAAAAGTCATAGCTCATAATATAGTGATCAATAAAAGATAGAAGTTCGTTTATTTTTTTATTAAGTAAAGTTCGCGTGACAAAGACGATATATAACAATATTATATCAAGTGAAGTTAATAGCAAATACAAAGTTATGAATTCAAGTGATAGAATATATCATTAGTTACATTTAAGGCAAATACAATCATTATTGAAATTAAAGCAAAGCAAAATATTGAAGCTGAAGGAGGGAACCAACTCGGGGAAGAAGGGGGGGAAAGGAGACATCATCAAAGCAACAAAACTGTGAAGTAATAAGAAAAATACAAAGATTAGAGTAAAGGTAATAAGACCTATCTCATCTGAAAGGGAAAAATAGATTAGCCTAACCTAACACACACCATTCATACCATGCAACTACGACTACATACTACGACTACAACCTAACCTAACCTACCCTCCCCACCTAACCTAACCTACACCACCACCACTACGACTACATACTACGACTACAAACTACTACTACAAACAAAACAGGAATATCACTCCCCTTGTATGGTAGTGCCGTGGGCAGTTTCTCGCAGCAACCGGCAGAGTCCACAGGCAGCAACCGGCAGTGTCCACAGGCAGGAACCAGCAGAGTCCACAGGCAGGAACCGGCAGAGTACACAGGCAGGAACCAGCAGAGTCCACAGGCAGGAACCAGCAGAGTCCACAGGCAGCAACCGGCAGAGTACACAGGCAGCAACCGGCAGAGTCCACAGGCGGCAGAGTACATAGGCAGCAACCGGCAGAGTCCACAGGCGGCAGAGTACACAGGCAGCAAACGGCAGAGTCCACAGGCAGGAACCGGCAGAGTACACAGGCAGCAACTCCAATCCTGGAAACAAGAAATAAAACATTAATTTAGGATCTTTAAATAAATACATAAATATAACTATATTATTCTGCTTATACTGTTCACAACAAGTAGGCAAATACTGATTTTTAATGTTTCCAATTTGAGTATTTTAGTTACAAAAGTTAAGCAAGGAAATACGATGTTAATTATCAAACAATTATAAGGAGAGAATGAGCAGCTACTGTATATACTTTCCGATTATTATTATGAACAGTATACCAACAGGACAGTTTAAATATATTATCATATATTAACCCTTTCAATATTATGACGAACTTCAACAGTATATTCTGGCTATTAATAGACGATTTTGTAAAGATTAGAAGGGTATGTAAAAGTAAGAGGGCTAATCGAGATATTCTTTACGCTTTAAATAACCACAGATCCTTCCTAAGCTGTATAAAATCGCTTAATGACAGCCAGAATAAAGTATCAAAATGCGTCATAACCCTGGAGGAGCTAATAGTATAGTAAGGGCATCAGTAACTTACCCCAGACAGTTGGTAGGTTGTGGTGTGTTGGTAGTTCAGTGATGGTGTTGGTAACTTGGTGTTGGTAGTTCAGTGATGGTGTTGGTAACTTCTGGTGTGTTGGTAGTTCAGTGATGGTGTAACTTGGTGTGTTGGTAGTTCAGTGATGGTGTTGGTAACTTCTGGTGTGTTGGTAGTTCAGTGATGGTGTTGGCTTCTGGTGTGTTGGTAGTCAGTGATGGTGTAGATCAGTGTGTTGGTAACTTCTGGTGTGTTGGTAGTTCAGTGATGGTGTTGGTAGCTTCTGGTGTGTTGGTAGTTCAGTGATGGTGTTGGTAGCTTCTGGTGTGTTGGTAGATCAGTGATGGTGTTGGTAGGTTGTGGTGTGTTGGTAGTTCAGTGATGGTGTTGGTAACTTCTGGTGTGTTGGTAGTTCAGTGATGGTGTTGGTAGCTTCTGGTGTGTTGGTAGATCAGTGATGGTGTTGGTAGCTTCTGGTGTGTTGGTAGTTCAGTGATGGTGTTGGTAGCTTCTGGTGTGTTGGTAGTTCAGTGATGGTGTTGGTAGCTTCTGGTGTGTTGGTAGATCAGTGATGGTGTTGGTAGCTTCTGGCAGAGTCCATAGTTCGGTGGGGGAGGTCAGGCGTAAACACCAGCTCAAATCCTGAAAAAGGTCAGAAAAATAGGAATATGAGACTAAGGAATATTTACACAGCACGGGATAGGAATATAATGTTTACCCATTAAGTACTGGTGACGTCTTTTTTATAAAATTCTGGCAACTATCAGATTGTCTTATTCAGCTTAAAAAGGACGTATACCAGTTAAAAGGCTACAGACTATCTCAGTTAATCCTTTTGGTAACCATATATCCTTCATTAACTTCAGAAAATCGTCTTAATGCAGCTGAAATAATAACAAAAATATACCATCGGTATTGCTAGGGTTAACGCTACACCTTTCTAACCTAACTTCCTCATATCTAGTCCCTGTTTCTCTTCAACTGACGGTAAATTTCAAAGTTCCCATCAAGATTTCTCAGTTACTTTGAAGGTTTTGTAGTGAAACATGGTGCTAATTATATAACCTTGGTCTTAATAGGATGCAGACATAGTAGTTTGTAGTGAAACATGGTGCTAATTATATAACCTTGGTCTTAATAGGATGCAGACATAGTAGTTTGTAGTGAAACATGGTGCTAATTATATACCTTGGTCTTAATAGGATGCAGACATAGTAGTTTGTAGTGAAACATGGTGCTAATTATATAACCTTGGTCTTAATAGGATGCAGAGACATAGTGGCTTCATATTTTTCCATTTAGTATCGATAAATTAGCTGCTAAGGGATTCAATTTACCGTCAGATGAAATTAAACAGAGTATAGAAACTCCAACGTGATTAACCCCTTGAGGATTATGACCAGGTTTTGGCAGTTTATTCTGGCTATCAGACGATTTTATTCCTAGGTTAGGAAGGGTCTATGGAAGTCAGAGGGTAAATTGAGGCAGTATTTACCATCATAATTCCCATAGATCCTTCCTAAACTGTATCAAATCAACTAATGATAGCCAAAATGCACCACAATCATCAAAGGGTTAATAATCGATTAGAATATTCGACTAAGAAATATTTACAGGTACATAATATTAAACATAATATAAAACACCTTCCTGTAAAGTACGGATCATAAAAATAATGAATTCAAATATTTAAGTGATAAACCATAAAATATTGACAAAGTGATAAACCATAAAATATTGACAAAGTGATAAACCATAAAATATTGACAAAGTGATAAACCATAAAATATTGACAAAGTGTGGGATATGTTGACAGTACAAAGAACCGAGTTGCATTTAAACGTCTCTACTGAACTGAGTTGTATAGAAAACAGTAGTGCGCGCGTTGGTCCTGGGGCTGGCTGGCTGCCTGAGTCGCCCAAAAACGCCTAAAACGCCCGAAATGACCATGACCAAAATATCGCTCCAGCATTCTAACCTACACCAATCGATTTACCGCACCATTTTAAACTTTCTTTATATACTTTTTTCTTTGCTGGACTGGTGTTAGATTTTCCAAATTCGCCTTCCCTGAGCCAAGAATCGAAATTTTCAGTCACAAATTTGAAAGTCCAGTAACTTTTGTAGTTTTTGAGTTACAAGGTTGAAACTTTGACAATAAGTAGTTTGATTTATTTCTAGAAATGTTGTTTTTCAGATTTTTGAATTTTTGTATTTAAAGAAAGTTACGAATAAATTAATGCTGCTTTATTGATAAAACGTGAATTACAAGTAAATGTGGTTGAAATTAGTGGTTTATTCACACAAATATGCATTCAATAATATATTCCGTTTCATGAACACCCTTAAAAAATAAATAATATTCAATAATAACCGAATAAGATAAATAATAAAGGACTTGGTGATCCACGCGTTCTGGCCCAGTCTGGCTGCCTGGCCCAAGTCCAGCCCAATAACTTCCCAAAACGCCCGAATTTACTACACCCAAAATTAACGCTACACCTTTCTAACCTACACCAATCGATTTATCACATCATTTTAAACTGTCTACTCTACTTAATTCTTTGCTGGACTTTTGTCAGTTTCTCCAAATTCGCCTTCCCTGAGCCAAGAATCGAAATTTTCAGTCACAAATTTGAAAGTTCATTTGTAACTAAGTACCGGTAATTGATAACATTATTTTGTATATACGCAATGTGCTACTTATTTATGCATTCTGTCTCATATTAATCTATAACAAACGAAACACGTATTACTGTATCATAGATGAATATAGTATTAAAGTACTGACTATCCACGCACTCTAAACCTTGATTTTTTAAGTTAATGTGTGTGATTATCTATGTATCAACTCTGCGTAAGTTAAGAAGGTTGAGATAGTCTGTTAGCTCATATATTCCAACAGATCCTTCCTAAGCCGTATACAATCGTCTACGTCTAATGATAGCCAGAAAAACTGCTAAAATGCGTCGTCATAATCTTCAGAGGGTTAAATTTGGTTTAGCCTTATATCAAGGGATCATATAACTTACCTTGGGTTAGTTGTGGAAGTGGTGGTAGTGGTGGTTGTTGTGGTAGTGGTGGTGGTTGTGGTAGTAGTGGTGGTAGTGGTGGTAGAGATCGTACTAGTGGTATACTTGTGGTCGTGATGTTCTGCTGGTAGTTGTTGTGGTAGTGGTGGTGGTTGTGGTAGTGGTGGTGGTTGTTGAGGTAGTTGTGGAAGTGGTGGTAGTGGTGGTTGAGATCGTACTAGTGGTATACTTGTGGTCGTGATGTTCTGCTGGTAGTTGTTGAGGTAGTGGTGGTTGTTGAGGTAGTGGAAGTGGTGGTAGTGGTTGAGATCGTACTAGTGGTATACTTGTGGTCGTGATGTCTGTAGTTGTTGAGGTAGTTGTTGAGGTAGTTGTGGAAGTGGTGGTAGTGGTGGTTGAGATCGTATTAGTGGTATACTTGTGGTCGTGATGTTCTGCTGGTAGTTGTTGAGGTAGTGGTGGTTGTTGAGGTAGTTGTGGAAGTGGTGGTAGTGGTGGTTGAGATCGTACTAGTGGTATACTTGTGGTCGTGATGTTCTGCTGGTAGTTGTTGAGGTAGTGGTGGTTGTTGAGGTAGTTGTGGAAGTGGTGGTAGTGGTGGTTGAGATCGTACTAGTGGTATACTTGTGGTCGTGATGTTCTGCTGGTAGTTGTTGAGGTAGTGGTGGTTGTTGAGGTAGTTGTGGAAGTGGTGGTAGTGGTGGTTGAGATCGTACTAGTGGTATACTTGTGGTCGTGATGTTCTGCTGGTAGTTGTTGAGGTAGTGGTGGTTGTTGAGGTAGTTGTGGAAGTGGTGGTAGTGGTGGTTGAGATCGTACTAGTGGTATACTTGTGGTCGTGATGTTCTGCTGGTAGTTGTTGAGGTAGTGGTGGTGGTTGTTGTGGTAGTGGTGGTAGAGATCGTACAAGTGGTAGTGGTGGTGGTAGCAGGTGGTGGTGGTTGTGGTATAGATGGCACTGGTACTAGTTTCGGTAGAGATGTTTATTTCATTTGATTTTTGTTTTCTCTTAACTGTAATGGTGGTAGTCGTGGTGATGGTAGTCGCCGAGGTAGTAGAAGTAGTGGTTGTAGTTGTGGTAGCTGATATGGTGGTAGCCGTTTTAGTAGTAGTAGCTGTGGTGGTAGTAGTAGTGGTGGTGGTGGTAGACATAGTTGTGGTAGCTGTGGTGGTAGCCGTGGTCATAGCCGTGGTGGAAATAGTAGTGGTGGTTATAGTGGTAACCATTTTCGTGGTGGTAGGAGTTGAGGTGATTATAGTGGTAGTGGCGGTAATTGTGGTAGCTGTAGTGGTTTTAATGGGGGTGGTAGTTGTGGTAGCCGTGGTAGTAGTAGTGATGGTAGTTGTGGTATCTGGTTGTAGTCGTGGTAGCTGTGGTTGTAGTCGTGGTAGCTGTGGTGGTAGTTGTGGTACCTGTGGTGGTAGTCGTAGTGTTGGTGATCTTCTTTCGGCTGTTTCTCTTAGGGGTCGCCACAACGGATCACTGCCTCCATCTCACTATGTCCCCTGCTATCACACCAACCTCCCTCATGTTCTCCCTCACTGCATCCATCAACCTCCTCTTTGGATTTCCTCGTTTAATTTTGCCTGGTAGCTCCATCCCAAGCATCCTTCTTCCAACATTCTCCACATGCCTCCTCTGCACATGTCCAAACCACCTCACGGCTCAATCTCGTCTCTCTCGCTTTGTCCCGTCGTGCATGCGCTGTCCCTCTAATATACTCATTTCTAATTCTGTCCATCCTTGTCACTCCAAAAGAAAATCGCAGCATCTTCAACCTCCAACTCTGCCTCCCGTCTTGTTGCGTAGTCGTGGTGGTAGTTGTGGTAGCTGTGTTGGTAGTAGTCGGGGTGGTAGCTGTGTTGGTAACGGTGTTGGCAGTTGTCGTGGTGGTAGCGGTGTTGGCAGTAGTTGTGGTAGTAGGAATGGTAGCTGTGGTGGTAGCGGTGTTGGCAGTAGTCGTGGTGGTAGTTGTGGTAGCTGTGTTGGTAGCGGTGTTGGCAGTAGTCGGGGTGGTAATTGTGGTAGCTGTGTTGGTAGCGGTGTTGGCAGTAGTCGTGGTGGTAGTTGTGGTAGTGGTGTTGGCAGTAGTCGTGGTAGCGGTGTTGGCAGTAGTCGTGGTGGTAGTTGTGGTAGTGGTGTTGGCAGTAGTTGTGGTTGTAGTTGTGGTAGCGGTGTTAGCAGTAGTTGTGGTTGTAGTTGTGGTAGCGGTGTTGGCAGTAGTCGTGGTGGTAGTGGTGGTAGTGGTGTTGGCAGTAGTCGTGGTGGTAGGTGTGGTAGCGGTGTTGGCAGTAGTCGTGGTGGTAGGTGTGGTAGCGGTGTTGGCAGTAGTCGTGGTGGTAGTTGTGGTAGCTGTGTTGGTAGCGGTGTTGGCAGTAGTCGGGGTGGTAATTGTGGTAGCTGTGTTGGCAGTAGTCGTGGCGGTAGGTATGGTAGCGGTGTTGGCAGTAGTCGTGGTGGTAGGTGTGGTAGCGGTGTTGGCAGTAGTTGTGGTTGTAGTAATGGTAGCTGTGTTGGTAGCTGTGTTGGCAGTAGTCGTGGTAGGTGTGGTAGCGGTGTTGGCAGTAGTTGTGGTGGTAGTTGTGGTAGCGGTGTTGGCAGTAGTTGTGGTTGTAGTAATGGTAGCTGTGTTGGTAGCTGTGTTGGCAGTAGTCGTGGTAGGTGTGGTAGCGGTGTTGGCAGTAGTTGTGGTGGTAGTTGTGGTAGCGGTGTTGGCAGTAGTCGTGGTGGTAGTTGTGGTAGCGGTGTTGGCAGTAGTCGTGGTAGCGGTGTTGGCAGTAGTCGGGGTGGTAATTGTGGTAGCTGTGGTGGTAGTTGTGGTAGCGGTGTTGGCAGTAGTCGTGGTGGTAGTTGTGGTAGCGGTGTTGGCAGTAGTTGTGGTTGTAGTAATGGTAGCTGTGGTGGTAGCGTTGTTGGCAGTAATCGTAGTGGTGGTAGCGTTGGCAGTTAATAGGTAAGCACCAAAACCCACACATTCTGGAAGGAATAATTTAAATCATTAATATTATAGTCAAATTACTAATAAAGTAAACATTCATTAACCCCTTCTGTACCGTTGACGTCATGTTAAGTTTATTCTAGCTATATTTTAACGATTTTGGGCAGTTTAAGATGGATCTGTGGTAGTAAAAACGGTTAAGTGAGATAGTTCGAAGCCCGTTAATTGATGGAGGCTCTTTATAAACTGAATACAATCGTCTAATAATAGCCAGCATACAGTAAGAAACATGTCGCCGGTACAGAAGGGGTTACATTATTATAACACTACACTGCATACAATAATGGCAATGAAAAGAGTAAAAATAAAGTGTCCATAATAATCTAACCATTTAACGATATACTTATGGTCAAGGAAAGAGTAAATCAAGTAATAAAGTAAATATAGTAACAAATTAAAGAAAGTAATAAATAAATAATAAATAGTTCCTAATAATCTAACCATTTCAAGATATACTGATGGTAATAATAGACAGAAAGGTAAATCACCATCAGTATACTCAAATCACCATCAGTATACTGTACTCAAATTATTGTATATACCTCTTCCATACCCTTGAAATTTTAACCCTTTGAAGATTAAGACGCAGTTTGACCATTTATTTTGGCTATCAATAGACGATTTTATACAATTTTAGAAGTATCTGTGGGAATTTTTTTTTTCTATGTGAATGAGGGAGACAAAAGGCAGAACTGCCTGTAGCAAGTGCCTCCCCCATAATTGAAAGAGTGTCAGGGCCAAAATCAAGGGACGTTCGAGCCAAAATGCCTGGACACACGGAGTTTGAAGCAATTTAAGTCATAGGAGGAGGGAAAGTGATTCTGTGAGAGAGTTCCAGAGCTCAGTTGTTGAATAGAAACAAAACCAGAGTAACGGTTCACTCTTGGGTTGGAGAGTTGCACAGAGTAGGGGTGGGATTGTGTTGGAAAACGGGTACCACATACCCTACATAGAGGAGGTGGTATACACTGGGATAGCTCTGAGGAACACTGATTATTGTAGTAGCGATAGAATAGCGAGAGCGATGCAACATTGCTGCAAAGAGAGAGAGAGATTGCAGAGTTGATGAGTGGACGGGAGTTAATGATACGAAAGGCCTTCCTTTCTACTTCGTCTAGGAGTGAGGTATGAGAGGATCTTCCCCACACATGTGAACAATACTCAATACAAGGACGCACTGTGCCCCTGTACAGAGCAAGAAGCTGCGCAAGGGGTAAAAAAACAAGACTAAGGCATATCACTTAACCCTCTGACTTAAATATACCCTTCCTAATCTGAATAAAAACGTCTAATAAAAGCTAGAAAACAGAAGAGAAATGCGTCATCGTATCGTTTAAGTCCCAAGGGTTAAGAGTGTACAGTACGGTACATCAATACAGTGATAAAGTCTACGGTCTCTGCACATACCCCATCATTGTCGATGGTAATTACTATAGTTATGTCTTATTTCTAGCCAGTCAATATGGTATGCAACTAGTTGTAATTGCAATGAAGATTACTAGAACATTATTACAGTACTAACATTGCAATTAAATCAAACAATTGTAATATATTACAGAAACATCATATTTCCCTTTCAGTATCGAGGGGGGGGGGGTCAGTGATGGATATGGAGGGAGGGAGGGTGAGTGATCGATATAGAGGGAGAGTGAGAGATAGATGTAGAGGAAGGGAGGGAGAGTGAGGGATGGATGCAGGGGGAGGGATGGACGGAGAGTGAGGGACAGAGATGAATGCAGTGGGGAGGAAGGGGGTGAATGCAGTGGGGAGGGAGGAAGGAAGGGGGTGAATGCAGTGGGGAGGGAGGAAGGAAGGGGTGAATGCAGTGGGGAGGGAGGAAGGGGGTGAATGCAGTGGGGAGGGAGGAAGGAAGGGGTGAATGCAGTGGGGAGGGAGGAAGGAAGGGGTGAATGCAGTGGGGAGGGAGGAAGGGGGTGAATGCAGTGGGGAGGGAGGAAGGAAGGGGTGAATGCAGTGGGGAGGGAGGAAGGAAGGGGTGAATGCAGTGGGGAGGAAGGAAGGGGTGAATGTAGTGGGGAGGGAGGGAAGTAGGGGGTAAATACAGTGGGGAGGGAGGAAGGGGGGTAAATGCAGTGGGGAGGGAGGGAGGAAGGGGTGAATGCAGTGTGGAGGGAGGGAGGAAGAGGTGAATGCAGTGGGGAGGGAGGAAGGGGGAGAAATGCAGTGGGGAGGGAGGAAGGAAGGGGTGAATGCAGTGGGGAGGGAGAGAGGAATGGGGTGAATGCAGTGGGGAGGGAGGAAGGGGTTGAATGCAGTGGGGAGGGAGGAAGGAAGGGGGTGAATGTAGTGGGGAGGGAGGGAGTGAATGCAGTGGGGAGGGAGGGAGGAGGGGGGGGAATGCAGTGGGGAGGGAGGAAGGAAGGGGTGAATGGAGTGGGGAGGGAGGGAAGGAAGGGGTGAATGCAGGGGGGAGGGAGCAAGGAAGGGGTGAATGCAGTGGGGAGGGAGGAAGGGGTGTGAAATGCAGTGGGGAGGGGGGAGGAAGGGGGTGAATGCAGTGGGGAGGGAGGAAGGGGGGTGAATGCAGTGGGGAGGGAGGAAGGAAGGGGGTGAATGTGGGGAGGGAGGGAAGGAAGGGGGTAAATACAGTGGGGAGGGAGGAAGGGGTAAAATGCAGTGGGGAGGGAGGAAGGAAGGGGTGAATGCAGTGTGGAGGGAGGGAGGAAGGGGGTGAATGCAGTGGGGAGGGAGGAAGGGGGGTGAATGCAGTGGGGAGGGAGGAAGGAAGGGGTGAATGCAGTGGGGAGGGAGAGAGGAATGGGGTGAATGCAGTGGGGAGGGAGGAAGGGGGGTGAATGCAGTGGGGAGGGAGGAAGGAAGGGGTGAATGCAGTGGGGAGGGAAGGGGTGAATGCAGTGGGGAGGGAGGGAGGAAGGGGGTGAATGCAGGGGGGAGGGAGGAGGAATGGGGTGAAGGCAGTGGGGAGGGAGAGAGGAAGGGGGGTGAATGCAGTGGGGAGGGAGGGAGGAAGGGGTGAATGCAGTGGGGAGGGAAGGAGGAAGGGGTGAATGCAGTGGGGAGGGAGGGAGGAAGGGGGTGAATGCAGTGGGGAGGGAGGAAGGGGTTGAATGCAGTGGGGAGGGAGGGAGGAAGGGTGGAGGAGTGGGGAGGGAGGAAGGGTGGAAGAGTGGGGAGGGAGGAAGGAAGGATGAATGCAGTGGGGAGGGAGGGAGGAAGGGGGTGAATGCAGTGGGGAGGGAGGGAGGAAGGGGGTGAATGCAGTGGGGAGGGAGGAAGGGGGTGAATGCAGTGGGGAGGGAGGGAGGGAGGAAGGGGGTGAATGCAGTGGGGAGGGAGGAAGGGGGTGAATGCAGTGGGGAGGGAGGAAGGAAGGGGTGAATGTAGTGGGGAGGGAGGGAGGAAGGGGTGAATGCAGTGGGGAGGAAGGGGGTGAATGCAGTGGGGAGGGAGGAAGGGGTGAATACAGTGGGGAGGGAGGAAGGAAGGGCGTGAATGCAGTGGGGAGGGAGGAAGGGGGTGAATGCAGTGGGGAGGGAGGAAGGAAGGGCGTGAATGCAGTGGGGAGGGAGGAAGGAAGGGCGTGAATGCAGTGGGGAGGGAGGAAGGAAGGGGGTGAATGCAGTGGGGAGGGAGGAAGGAAGGGGGTGAATGCAGTGGGGAGGGAGGAAGGAAGGGGGTGAATACAGTGGGAAGGGAGGAAGGAAGGACGTGAATGCAGTGGGGAAGGAGGAAGGGGTGAATACAGTGGGGAGGGAGGAAGGAAGGGCGTGAATGCAGTGGGGAGGGATGGAGGAAGGGGGTGAATGCAGTGGGGAGGAAGGGGGTGAATGCAGTGGGGAGGGAGGAAGGGGTGAATGCAGTGGGGAGGGAGGGAGGAAGGGGGTGAATGCAGTGGGGAGGAAGGGGGTGAATGCAGTGGGGAGGGAGGAAGGGGTGAATACAGTGGGGAGGGAGGAAGGAAGGGCGTGAATGCAGTGGGGAGGGATGGAGGAAGGGGGTGAATGCAGTGGGGAGGGAGGAAGGAAGGGCGTGAATGCAGTGGGGAGGGAGGAAGGAAGGGCGTGAATGCAGTGGGGATGTAGGAAGGAAGGGGTGAATGTAGTGGGGGGAGGAGGAAGGGCGTAAATGCAGTGGGGAGGGAGGAAGGAAGGGCGTGAATGCAGTGGGGATGTAGGAAGGAAGGGCGTGAATGCAGTGGGGAGGGAGGAAGGAAGGGCGTAAATGCAGTGGGGAGGGAGGAAGGAAGGGGGTGAATGCAGTGGGAAGGGAGGAAGGAAGGACGTGAATGCAGTGGGGAGGGAGGAAGGGGTGAATACAGTGGGGAGGGAGGAAGGAAGGGCGTGAATGCAGTGGGGAGGGATGGAGGAAGGGGGTGAAGGCGGGGGGGAGGGAGGAAGGAAGGGCGTGAATGCAGTGGGGAGGGATGGAGGAAGGGGGTGAATGCAGTGGGAAGGGAGGAAGGAAGGACGTGAATGCAGTGGGGAAGGAGGAAGGGGTGAATACAGTGGGGAGGGAGGAAGGAAGGGCGTGAATGCAGTGGGGAGGGATGGAGGAAGGGGGTGAATGCAGTGGGGAAGGAGGAAGGAAGGGCGGGAATGCAGTGGGGAGGGAGGGAGGAAGGGGGTGAATGCAGTGGGGAGGGAGGAAGGAAGGGCGTGAATGCAGTGGGGATGTAGGAAGGAAGGAAGGGCGTGAATGCAGTGGGGAGGGAGGAAGGAAGGGCGTAAATGCAGTGGGGAGGGAGGAAGGAAGGGCGTGAATGCAGTGGGGATGTAGGAAGGAAGGGCGTGAATGCAGTGGGGATGTAGGAAGGAAGGGCGTGAATGCAGTGGGGAGGGAGGAAGGAAGGGCGTAAATGCAGTGGGGAGGGAGGAAGGAAGGGGGTGAATGCAGTGGGAAGGGAGGAAGGAAGGACGTGAATGCAGTGGGAAGAGAGGAAGGGGTGAATACAGTGGGGAGGGAGGAAGGAAGGGCGTGAATGCAGTGGGGAGGGAGGAAGGAAGGGCGTGAATGCAGTGGGGATGTAGGAAGGAAGGGCGTGAATGCAGTGGGGATGTAGGAAGGAAGGGCGTGAATGCAGTGGGGAGGGAGGAAGGAAGGGCGTAAATGCAGTGGGGAGGGAGGAAGGAAGTGGGTGAATGCAGTGGGGATGTAGGAAGGAAGGGCGTGAATGCAGTGGGGAGGGAGGAAGGAAGGGCGTAAATGCAGTGGGGAGGGAGGGAGGAAGGAAGGGGGTGAATGCAGTGGGAAGGGAGGAAGGAAGGACGTGAATGCAGTGGGGAAGGAGGAAGGGGTGAATACAGTGGGGAGGGAGGAAGGAAGGGCGTGAATGCAGTGGGGAGGGATGGAGGAAGGGGGTGAATGCAGTGGGGAGGGAGGAAGGAAGGGCGTGAATGCAGTGGGGATGTAGGAAGGAAGGGCGTGAATGCAGTGGGGAGGGAGGAAGGAAGGGCGTAAATGCAGTGGGGAGGGAGGAAGGAAGGGGGTGAATGCAGTGGGGAGGGAGGAAGGAAGGGGGTGAATACAGTGGGAAGGGAGGAAGGAAGGACGTGAATGCAGTGGGGAGGGAGGAAGGGGTGAATACAGTGGGGAGGGAAGGAGGAAGGGGTGAATACAGTGGGGAGGGAGGAAGAAAGTGGGTGAATGCAGTGGGGAGGGAGGAAGGGGTGAATACAGTGGGGAGGGAGGGAGGAAGGGGGTGAATGCAGTGGGGAGGGAGGAAGGAAGGGGGTGAATGCAGTGGGGAGGGAGGAAGGGGTGAATACAGTGGGGAGGGAGGGAGGAAGGGGTGAAAGCAGTGGGGAGTACAAAGGAGTACAAAGGAGTACAAAGGAAATCAAGCAACAACAGATCTAGTGACCCTTCTAGGTTGCTTGTCCTCCAAAACACTGAGGATCAAGTGTCCAAACAGTGGTTTAGAGTGGGTAAGGGAACATTGGAAAGGGAATTACTGCCCTGGAACTAATGTCCGTGGCAGGATTAGGAAGTTAGTAGGGGACAGATGGGTTAGTAACTGAGGGGGGGATAAAATAAAGTTATTCATTTACAAACGCAGTCAGTCGCGGGTTTGATGCGAGATATTTGTCTAGGCGGAGTTTAAATGAATCAACGGTGATGCAGTTTATAACGTTTCGGGGAAGCCCATTCCACAAGTTGACAACTCGATTGAAGAAGAAATTCTTAGATTCGTGTGAGTTAAAAGATTTACCAATAATTTTGCAACCGTTTCCCCGCGTGTAATTAGATTGGTCGATAGCGAAGTACTTACTACAGTTCATATTGTCGATGCCTTTGATGATTTTGAACACTTGAATTAAGTCACCTCTTAATCTGCGCTGGGTTGAAGGAAATAGATTTAATTCTCTAAGACGCTCTTCGTATGGTTTGTTCTTTAGGCTAGGTATCATTTTGGTAACTCTACGTTGAACTCGTTCTAGCTTGTTTATATCTTTTTGGTAATAAGGGCACCAGGATTGAACGCAGTATTCCGGAAGAGGGCGGACTAATGAATTGTAAAGGGTTAGGATAACTTCTTTGGATTTATGCTCAAATGACCTGCCTATAAAGCCAATTATTTTGTTTGCCTTCTTAACAACTTCTGAACATTGTTGACTCGGTTTTAGGTTACTCGATATTGTTACTCCCAGATCGGTTCTCTGTTTACATTCTTAAGCTGAGTGCCATTCATCGAATAGTTTGCTTTCTCATTTAGGTATCCGATATGTAGTACTTTACATTTATCCGCATTGAAACTCATTTGCCAAATTTGGGCCCAACATGACAATTTATCTAGATTGTGTTGCATATCGTCAACTTGTTCTTTTGAGAGTACGCTATTTGCAATTTTTGTATCGTCAGCAAATTTTGAGATTGTACAGGTGAGACCCTCATCTATGTCGTTGATGTAAATTAGAAAGAGAATTGGTCCTAGTACCGATCCCTGGGGTACCCCGCTACTTACATTGGTCCATTTTGATGCCTTACCGTTTATGACTACTCTTTGCTTTCTGTCGCTGAGCCAATTTTCTATCCATTTCAACACACCGTCTTGTATTCCATGCGCTTTTAGTTTTAGCAGTAAACGTTTGTGGGGAACTTTGTCAAAGGCCTTTTGAAAATCAAGGTATATAATATCTACAGCTTTACTCTCATCGTAGAGGTTGAGGATATCGTGGAAGAAGTCTAACAGGTTTGTTAAACAGGAACGTTTTTTACGAAAGCCGTGTTGAGTATCTTTAAGTATGTTATTTTCCTCTAAGTGATTTACGAGTCTGTCTCGTATGACCGTTTCTAGCATTTTACATACAACTGAGGTTAAGCTAATTGGACGATAGTTACTGGGTAGGGATTTGCTGCCTTTTTTGAATATCGGTGTTACGTTGGCTAGCTTCCACTGATCGGGCATAGTTCCAGACTGCAAGGATTTATTGAATAGTAATGTCAGTGGTTTAGAGAGCTCATCCTTAGCTTCCTTTAGAACTCTAGGCGAGATTGTATCAGGTCCTGGCGTTTTATTTACCTTGAGTTTATCTAAACAATTCAATACTTCTCTCTCTGTAACGGTGATATTGCTTAGAACATCTGAATTATCAATCTGAATCGGCGATGGTGTAGGGATATCACTGAGGTCTTCTGTTGTAAAAACTGATGCAAAGAAGGTATTGAGGGCATTACTCATTTGTTCTTCGTCTTTGGTGTATTCTCCATTTTCATCGACTAAACGGTCCAACAGTTGAAGTAACGACTTTTTTCTTTCTGATATAAACTATAGAAATCTTTCGGGTTTGTTTTACTTTGATTCGCAATATGTAACTCTAAGGTCTTTTTACTTTGCTTAATTAACTTTTGGCTTTGCGTCGTAGCTCTACAAATTTCAGCCGTTCTTCGTCATTTTGTGAGGATTTTAATCTATCATTAGCAAATTTTTTAGCAAGCAGGCAGTTTGAAATATCTTTATTCCACCATTTGGGCTTATTATTATGGCCTGGACGCCGAGTTTTCGATGGTATGCAGTCTTGCACTGCTTTTAGGTAAGTGGCTTCGAATAACTTCCAAGATGTATTTATGTCGTTATTGTGAATTAAAAAGCTCCAGTCAGTTTCTTTAAACATAGCTCTAAGTTTATGGAAGTTTGCTTTCTTGAAATTAGGGACTTTTTCGATGCTACTATTTGGTTCGTTACTAGTAAACTTTAAAGTGAAAGTTATCGTACGATGGTCGCTGTTACTGAATTCATCACCAACATTCAAATTCTCTATTAATTCTTCTTTTGTTGCAAGTACAATGTCAAGAACGTTATTACCACGGGTCGGCGTTCCAACAAATTGATAAAGCGAACTCTCTTGCAAGTTCGTATACAAGTCATGTCCGGAGTGTGAAGTAAGAGTATCGCCCCACTTGGTCACAGGTAAATTAAAGTCACCAAAAATTACGGTATCTTGTGAGTTACTTACATCTGCAATTTGTTCGTAAATTTCTCGGTCAGTTTGCACTGATTGAGCTGGAGGTCTGTATATTAATGCAAGTATTATTTTGGTACCTTTATTATTCTTTATTAGCACAAAAGATGCGTCGACGTTCACAATTTGAGGTTTTGACACGAGGGTAGGGTTAAGACTTTCTTTGATATAAAGTAAAACGCCACCTCCATTTCGATTTATTCGGCTTTTCTCAAACATTACATAACCGGGAAGTGAATACTCTGCTAAAAAAGTCTATCTTCTGTATTGAGCCAAGATTCTGTTATGCCAATCACATCATAATTTTCTGTAAACACTAGCTCCTCTAAATCTGAAAATTTATTGCGTATGCTACGAGCGTTTGCATAGAAAACCTTTAAATTTGTTATTTTAGAAACTCACGGAACGCTCTTTAATAATATTTTTGGTTCTTGTCGGATCTACATTTATGTTCATGGCTGTCCTCGGTCCTCGCTGTCTTCGGTCCTTATCGCTGGTGGTCCTCGGTTTCCTCTGTTTTTTTCTTGGCGTTGGATGATTTATGTCACTGCTGCTTCTTCTCGGATGGCGTTTTTTGATCCATGGCTGCGGACTGCTTCGTGTAGGAGACGACCCATGCGTGCTGAACCCACAGGGTTTAGATGAGTGCCATCCTTGCGGAACAGAGTAGGCTGGTTGCAGTAGTTGTCCCAGAGGTTGATGAATTCAACTTCTTCCCTCAGACACAAATGTTTTAGTCGGCTATTTGTGCTGAAAGCCTTGTCGTAGAATTTGTCAGGTGCGTCGATCTTGGGGAGAATGCCTGAGATGATGATATGCCTTGACTTGTTTTTGTAGTGCTGGATCATCTTGCGATATTTCTCCATCAACTCTTCGGATTTGGTGCGCATGACGTCATTTGAACCAGCATGGATGACAAAAAGGGTATTTTCATTTGCATCCTTTGTGGTATCTTCGAAGGCTTCCACAATGTCGTCCAGTCCAGCTCCTGGGATGCAAAATCTTTTTCGTTGATTTGGGACTCTGTCGCAGAACTCTTCGACCTGTCCTCGTAGGATGGAATCCCCAAAGTGAGGGAGAAAGGGGGTGAATGCAGTGGGGTGGGGAGGGAGGAAGGAAGGGCATGAATGTAGTGGGGAGGGAGGGTGGAAGGGGTGAATGCAGTGGGGAGGGAGGGAGGAAGGGGTGAATGCAGTGGGGAGGGAGGAAGGAAGGGGTGAATGTAGTGGGGAGGGAGGGAGGGGTGAATGCAGTGGGGAGGGAGGAAGGAAGGGGTGAATGTAGTGGGGAGGAATGGGTGAATGCAGTGGGAAGGAAGGGGTGAATGCAGTGGGGAGGGAGGAAGGAAGGGCGTGAATGCAGTGGGGAGGGAGGAAGGAAGGGCGTGAATGCAGTGGGGAGGGAGGAAGGAAGGGGTGAATGCAGTGGGGAGGGAGGGAGGAAGGGGGTGAATGCAGTGGGGAGGGAGGGAGGAAGGGCGTGAATGCAGTGGGGAGGGAGGAAGGAAGGGGGTGAATGCAGTGGGGAGGGAGGAAGGAAGGGGGTGAATACAGTGGGGAGGGAGGGAGGAAGGAAGGGGGTTAATGCAGTGGGGAGGGAGGAAGGAAGGGCGTGAATGCAGTGGGGAGGGAGGAAGGGGTGAATGAAGTGGGAAGGGAGGGAGGAAGGGGTGAATGCAGTGGGGAGGGAGGGAGAAAGGGGGTGAATGCAGTGGGGGAGGAGGGAGGAAGGAAGGGCGTGAATGTATTGGGGAGGGAGGAAGGAAGGGGTGAATGTAGTGGGGAGGGAGGGAGGAAGGGGTGAATGCAGTGGGGAGGGAGGGAGGAAGGGGTGAATGCAGTGGGAGGGAGGGAAGGAGGAGGGGGGTGAATGTAGGGTGGAGGGAGGGAGGAAGGAATGGGGTGAATGTAGTGGGGAGGGAGGAAGGAAGGGGAGTGAATGCAGTGGGGAGGGAGGGAGGAAGGGGAGTGAATGCAGGAGGGAGGGAGGAAGGGGAGTGAATGCAGTGGGGAGGGAGGAAGGGGGTGAATGCAGTGGGGAGCGAGGGAGGAAGGGGGTGAATGCAGTGGGGAGGGAGGAAGGGGGTGAATGTAGTGGGGAGGGAGGAAGGGGAGTGAATGCAGTGGGGAGGGAGGGAGGAAGGGGAGTGAATGCAGTGCACTCAGCCTGGCCCAAACATACATGGGCCAGGAAGATAGTGAGCAAAGGAATCACCTGGCGGTGGCGCCGGCGGCCTCAACTGTGTCAGCCGCGGGAGTATACCCCAGTGTCTCAGGAGGAGGTCATGTTACAGGAAATGATTGCCAAACAAGTACTTATTCAGGTCAATACCTCCCAGCCAGTGTTCACGTCAAGACTCTTCTTAGTGCCAAAAAGGGACAGTGTGCAGTGCGACCAGTTCTAGATCGCTCGCACCTGAACACCTTTGTAGAGAATTCACTCTTCAGGATGCTGACTGTACAGCAACTCAGACTGGCACTCCCGCCGAAAGTTTGGATGTGTTCGATCGATCTCAAAGATGCCTATTGGCATGTCCCCATAAACAAGAGGTTCCAAAAGTTTCTCGCTCTGAGAATTCGGCACGAGACTTTTGTCTTTCAAAGGATGCCGTTCGGGTTGAACCTAGCACCGAGAGTATTTACCAAAATCATCCGGCAAGCTCTTTTACCCTTGTTAGTCAGAGGCATACAGGTGTTTTGGTATCTGGACGATTGGCTAGTAGTGGCGAACTCTGTAGAATTATGTCAAGACCATGTCAACCAAGTGTTAGCTAATGTACAAGCCCTAGGGTTCAAGGGGAACTTGGCAAAGTCACACCTTGTCCCCTCAAGGACGATTCAGTAGATAGGTCTGGTCTGGGATACCGCCGCTCTGACTCTTACTCAGAGTGCGGACAACCGCAACAGATTTCGAAGGAAACTGTTCCGGTTCCTCCACAGTCTGGATATGACCAGGAAAACGTGGGATTCCCTGATCGGTTCTCTCAACTGGGTACAATTAACGATCAAGTTGGGCCAATTGAAAACCAAGCGATTAATCCTGGAAGGCAACAAAGTGTTCCCTCTCTTGCCGGAGAAGAAATTATGGCCAATTCCTCCATTAATCCACACTTTACTATCGGCCTGGACCAAGCACGAAGTCTTCTACTCAGTCATGTCATGGGTTTCTCCCCCACCTACGGTATGGGTAGACATGGACGCCTCAGGGACCCTAGGTTGGGGGTGCCTGTCAAGCCTAGGCCATCAGGGACATGGCATTTGGGGGTTAGACAGCCAAGCCCATATCAATAAGCAAGAGCTTCTAGTTCCCCTGTTTTTCTCCAAACTCATGGCAGGACATTGAAGAAGAAATCAATAGCATTCAGAATGGACAATCAAACCGCAGTTTTTTGCATTCAGAAGCAAGGCTCAGTGAGGTCACGAAAGTTGTTGAACGTTTCAGAACAAAGTTTTACCGTAGCCGAATCGCTAGGGATTTCCCTGCATGCCACCTATCTCCCCGGCGTAGCGAACGTCTGGGCAGACGCTCTCTCTCGCCGGCGGAGCACTCTAGTAGAATGGACTATCAAACTGGCGATCTTCAACGAGATCATTGCAAAGCCGGCCCATCCACAGGTGGACTTGTTTGCGTCAACAACGAACCACAGACTTCCCCTCTTTCTTACCAGGCACGGAGTAACCCTGGCGGGGGGACCTGATGCGTTGCTGGTGGACTGGAACAGGTGGACCTCAATCTATCTGTTTGCGCCACCAGACTTTGTGTTAATGTGCAAGGTCATTCACAAACTGAGGGATTACCGGGGCTGGGTAACCTTGATCGCGCCGCTTTGGCCGGCCCAGGTATGGTACCACCAATTGCAACGGTGGTGCAGGACCCCGGTGTCCCTCCCGTTACCTACTATGTCTCTGCATCAATAATATTGTCGATTGTACATGCATACGTTAGCGGAGTTACCTACTATGTCTCTGCATCAATAATATTATCGATTATACATGCATACGTTAGCGGAGTTACCTACTATGTCTCTGCATCAATAATATTGTCGATTGTACATGCATACGTTAGCGGAGTTACCTACTATGTCTCTGCATCAATAATATTGTCGATTGTACAAGAATACGTTAGCGGAGTTACCTACTATGTCTCTGCATCAATAATATTGTCGATTGTACATGCATACGTTAGCGGAGTTACCTACTATGTCTCTGCATCAATAATATTGTCGATTGTACAAGAATACGTTAGCGGAGTTACCTACTATGTCTCTGCATCAATAATATTGTCGATTGTACATGCATACGTTAGCGGAGTTACCTACTATGTCTCTGCATCAATAATATTGTCGATTGTACATGCATACGTTAGCGGAGTTACCTACTATGTCTCTGCATCAATAATATTGTCGATTGTACATGAATACGTTAGCGGAGTTACCTACTATGTCTCTGCATCAATAATATTGTCGAATATACATGCATACGTTAGCGGAGTTACCTACTATGTCTCTGCATCAATAATATTGTCGATTGTACATGAATACGTTAGCGGAGTTACCTACTATGTCTCTGCATCAATAATATTGTCGATTGTACATGCATACGTTAGCGGAGTTACCTACTATGTCTCTGCATCAATAATATTGTGGATTGTACATGCATACGTTAGCGGAGTTACCTACTATGTCTCTGCATCAATAATATTGTCGATTTGGGGAGATTGAACCCTTCCAGTACCGGCGACGTCTTTTTTGTTTTATTTCAGCTACATTTAGACGATTTTATGAAGCTTAGGAATGATGTGTGGTAGCTAAAAGGATAAATAATCGAGATATTCTGTATTCTTTCAATGGGTAGACATGCTTCCTAAGCTGAATAAAGCCATCTAATAGTTGCCAGAATATAATGGAAAGGACGTCACCGGTACTGAAGGGGTGAAGCAGGAACAATAAGAATTCCCTACTGGGGGTTCTTGCTAATTGGGGAGAGGGGGGGGGGGGGGGTTTCTGGTCCACTTCTGTCTCATGCTTAGCCCCACATTTTAAGCCGTTAGCCCATCATTTGGTGATTTTCGGACGTTTGGTCCCATATCTTTGTCAAATTTTAAACCTTTAGTGCCATATAGGTGTCGGGTTTGGTAAGATCCTGTGTAGCGGGTGGAACTGTTTTTCAAATGCCTATTTACTAAAAAACATTGAACAATATCTTTAACCTAACCTAACTAAAACCTAACCTAACCTAGTATATTAGTGGACTATTTATGAATATGAAATGTAAAAATATAATATTATTTTAACATTACCAAGTTATTGAGATATAAGTACCCCTTCTATACTGGCAACCTCTTGGGAATGGAAGGTGGAGGGGTGGTGGAATGGAAGGTGGAGGGGTGGGGGAATGGAAGGTGGAGGGATGGGGGAATGGAAGGTGGAGGGATGGGGGAATGGAAGGTGGAGGGGGGGAATGGAAGGTGGATAGGTGGGGGAATGGAAGGTGGAGGGGTGGGTGAATGGGAAGGTGGAGGGATGGGGGAATGGAAGGTGGAGGGGTGGGGTAATGGAAGGTGGAGGGATGGGTGAATGGAAGGTGGAGGGGTGGGGGAATGGGAAGGTGGAGAGGGGGGGGAATGGAAGGTGGAGGGGTGGGTGAATGGGAAGGTGGAGGGATGGGGGAATGGAAGGTGGAGGGGTGGGGTAATGGAAGGTGGAGGGATGGGTGAAAGGAAGGTGGAGGGGTGGGGGAATGGAAGGTGGAGGGGTGGGGGAATGGGAAGGTGGAGGGGTGGGGGAATGGGAAGGTGGAGGGATGGGGGAATGGAAGGTGGAGGGGTGGGGGAAGGGAGGGGGGGGGGGGGGGGGAATGGGAAGGGGGGGGGGTGGGGGAATGGGAAGGTGGAGGGGTGGGGGAATGGAAGGTGGAGGGGTGGGGGAATGGGAAGGTGGAGGGATGGGGAAATGGAAGGTGGAGGGGGGGGGGAATGGAAGGGGGAGGGGTGGGGTAATGGAAGGTGGACGGATGGGGGAATGGAAGGTGGAGGGTGGGGGAATGGAAGGTGGAGGGGTGGGGGAATGGGAAGGTGGAGGGGTGGGGGAATGGAAGGTGGAGGGGTGGGGGAATGGGAAGGTGGAGGGGTGGGGGAATGGGAAGGTGAAGGGGTGGGGGAATGGAAGGTGGAGGGGTGGGGGAATGGAAGGTGGAGGATGGGGGAATGGAAAGTGGAGGGGTGGGGGAATGGGAAAGTGGAGGGGTGGGGGAATGGGAAGGTGGAGGGATGGGGGAATGGAAGGTGGAGGGGTGGGGGAATGGGAAGGGGGGGGGGTGGGGGAATGGGAAGGGGGAGGGGTGGGGGAATGGAAGGTGGAGGGGTGGGGGAATGGAAAGGTGGAGGGTGGGGGAATGGAAAGTGGAGGGGGGGGGGAATGGAAGGTGTAGGTGGGAATGGAAGGTGTAGGTGGGAATGGAAGGTGTAGGTGGGAATGGAAGGTGTAGGGGGGAGGGGGGGAATGGAAGGTGGAGGGGGGGAATGGAAGGTGGAGGTGGAGGGAAGTGGAGGGATGGAAGGTGGAGGGGATGGGGGAATGGAAGGTGGAGGGTGGGGAATGGAAGGTGGAGGTTGGGGGGAAGGTGGAGGGGAGGGGAATGGAAGGTGGAGGGATGGGAATGGAAGGTGGAGGGTGGGGAATGGAAGGTGGAGGGGGGGGAATGGAAGGTGGAGGGTGGGGGAATGGAAGGTGGAGGGGTGGGGGAATGGAAGGTGGAGGGATGGGGAATGGAAGGTGGAGGGGTGGGGGAATGGAAGGTGGAGGGGGGGGAGGGGAAGGTGGAGGGTGGGGGAATGGAAGGTGGAGGGTGGGGGGAATGGAAGGTGGGGGGGGGGGTGGGGGAAGGAAGTGGAGGGGGGGGAATGGAAGGTGGAGGGGTGGGGGAATGGAAGGTGGAGGGGTGGGGGAATGGAAGGGGGGTGGGGGAATGGAAGGTGGAGGGGTGGGGGAATGGGGAAAGTGGAGGGTGGGGGATGGGAGGAGGGGGAATGGAAGGTGGAGGGGTGGGGGAATGGAAGGTGGAGGGGGAATGGAAGGTGGGGGGGGGAATGGAAGGTGGAGGGGGGGGGGAGTGGAGGTGGGGAAGGTGGAGGGGGGGGAAGGTGGAGGTGGGGGAATGGAAGTGGAGGGTGGGGGGAAGGTGGAGGATGGGAAAAGGGAGGAGGGAATGGAAGGGGGGAATGGAAGGTGGAGGGGGGGGAATGGAAGGTGGAGGGTGGGGGAATGGAAGGTGGAAAGTGGAGGGGGGATGGAGGGGGAAAATGGAGGGGGGGGAATGGAAGGTGGAGGGATGGGGGGAATGGAAAGTGGAGGGGTGGGGGGGAATGGAAAGTGGAGGGGTGGGGAATGGAAAGTGGAGGTGGGGGAATGGAAGGGAGGGGGGAATGGAAAGTGGAGGGGTGGGGGAATGGAAAGTGGAGGGGTGGGGGAATGGAAAGTGGAGGGGGGGGGAATGGGAGGGTGGGGGAAGGGGGGTGGGGGAATGGAAAGTGGAGGGGTGGGGAATGGAATAGGGGGAGGGGAGGGGGGGGGAATGGAAAATGGGTGGGGGAAGAAGTGGAGGGGTGGGGGGGGATAGAAGAGGGAGGGGGGGGAATGGAAAGTGGAGGGTGGGGGAATGGAATGGAGGAGGTGCCTTCATTACAGTATAAACTCAACCTTGACCAGGAAAACACCTTAAGGGGGATGGTTCGCTTTTTGGGCGATTTTTGCATGTATTCATTATTTTTCTAGTTTCCTCCCTAGACCTCCATCAAATTAAAAAAGAAAACATTCGTTAGATCTCCCTTCTAGATTAATTTGTACATTTTTCGTTAGACAAATTTCCCGGCCAAAGGCCGTTTCTTCCAACATTACAGGCTCACTATCGTTCGCCAGGGAAAACATCGACACCTAAATAGCACGAAAGGTCTAAATATTGCCGAAGAAATTGGGCGAAAGGTCTTAAAATCGACTAACTAATGGGGCAAACACCTTAACATCTGAAAACTAATGGGGCTAAACATGAGGGAGAAAACCAGAAAACCGGCCCATGTCCCCTTAAAACCAATCAAAAGACTGATGGAAAAAAATTGTTTTTACAAAAAACATATACATGACCTAAAATACGTATTGACCGATTAGAGCGTGAAGGGCAAGGCTAGGTGGGGGGGGGGGGGGGGGTGAGGGGGGGGGGAGGAGGGGAGAGGGGTGATGGACGGGAGGGCAGGAGGGAGGGGGATGGGAAGGAGGTGAAGAGAAGAAGGGGATGGGAGGGAAGGAGGGAGATGGAAGGAGAGGAAGGGGGAGGGAAGGAGAGGGGAAGGGAAGGAGAGGAGACGAGGGGGGGTGGGGGGCAACAACGATGGTGCCTCGTTTGCTAGTTTGGATGAACCATAATGAGTTAATGTCCCCTCCTATATTCACCGCACCTCACTAACACAATATAAACACGACACATAAATTCTGTTAACACCTAAACGTCGTAGAGGTCAACATTCCCGAAATTACTAGTTGTTGGAAGACATGCAGACGACACGGCATTCAGGAACCAGCTCGTTCAGTCATATGTCCCCTATTCTTTATATTAAACCAATATTCTACGCGTATAACTACCATAACATTAATACAATTGCAGTACACACCTATAATGCCAATATAGACACGAATCATTGCCTATACACACCTTAAATACGGTAACATGTGAAGAGCCAACATCGATACGTCCGTCTGCTTCTACTTCAATGTTCGCACTGATGAATGACGTCATACCCAAGCCCCCTCTCTCCCACAATCATAGAGTCCTGTTTATATTGTAGGATAGTAAATTAAGGGGAGGAAGACCGTTTTTCTGAACCCCCTTCTCCCTAATGTTTAGCCCCCACTAGTTTTGAGATTATAAGACGTCCTGCCCATTTGTTTGGCGATTTTAACACCTTTCGCCCAATTTTGTTGTCAATTTTAAGACCTTTCGTGCCATTTAGGTGTCGATTATTTCCTGGCAAGCGATAGCGAGTCTGCAATTTTAGAAGGAACCGGCCTTTGGCCGGGACATTTTTCTACCAAAAAATGTACAAATTTATCTTGAAGGGGGGTCTAGGGGGTGTTTGTCTAAGCTTGATGGAGGTCTAGGGAGGACACTAAAAAAATATATGAATAAATAAATTAATAGACCAAACAAACGGTCAGTCTGCCCATAATTACCTTCCGCATTACCTTGAGGCTTTGGATTATCTAGGCACATAGTTTGTTTTATCTTAGGTATTAGGAAGTCGTTGGGAGCTGCATATATGGTTTATGATGCGGGGGTATTTGGTATTAGTCGTTGGGAGCTGCATATATGGTTTATGATGCGGGGATATTTGGTATTTATACATAAGAACATAATTATAATAACATAAGAAAATGGGAGTCTGCAGAAAGCCGATTGGCCCACGCAAGGCAGATCCCTGTCACACCCAACCCTGATTATAAGGCCTAATTATAAGCCCAGCTCACTAACACCATTAGGACTAACCTCACCAACACGGTCATAGGTCAGAAAACGGGGGTCTGTAGAGCGCTGATTGGCCCACACCTGGCAGATCCCCCTCACACACCAACCCATCTCGTCCATATGCCTATCTAATTTTATCTTAAAGCTCCCTATCGTTCTTGATCCCACTATAGTACTTGGTAGCCTATTCCACCTATCTACAACTCTGTTACCAAACCAATATTTGCCTATATCTTTTCTGAAACGAAATTGATCTAATTTAAAACCATTTGTTCGAGTTCTTTCGCTATCACTGAGCTTTAGTACATGTTTCATGTCCCCTTTATTAATCCCACTAACCCACTTGAACACCTCTATCATATCCCCTCTAACTCTGCGTCTCTCTAACGAATGTAAGCCTAATTTCTTCAACCTTTCTTCATACGGAATATTATGGATAATGTTTGTCATTCTACGTTATACTCTCTCCAATGAATCTATGTCCATTCTGTAATAAGGACACCAAAATTGAACAGCATAATCCATATGGGGTCTCACTAATGACAAGTAAAGTTTTAAGATGACATCAGGAGTTCTGTTACTCACTCCTAGAGATGAGCCCGAGAATCCTGTTTGTTTTGTTACGAACGCTTTTACACTGTTTTCTAGGCTTCAAATCATTCTAACAAACACTTTTTTTTATTTATTTTTTTATTCCAACTTTCCCTCTCGGGCAGAGGCTGAGAGCCTTTACATTCCACCGCTCAACACGGTGAAGCCCGTGAGGTCTCGTTCCAGTCTGGGGAGTGAGACAAGTGAAGCATCCATTCATGGCTCGAAGCAGCTACATCTCTGAAGCCGCTGATTGCTTCGTTCAAGCGCTTCACTGTCTCACCCTCCAGACTCAGACCCTCACTCTCAGAACGCCACCTATTGAGCAGTGAACTCACTAGGCATTGTCCCCCTGTAGAATATTTTGAATATGGGAATATTCATACAGTGCTATTTAATCAGGGAACAATGAGGGTATTTTTTTGGCATTTCGGTGGGCTTTGTGGTAATGCACTGATACTAGGTACAGCACAAATTCAATCCCAATAATATCTTCCCATTGACATATCGGGATTTGAACCCGGGTCCATTGGATTACCAATCCAGTGGCAAGACCACTCCACCACACCTCCCCTAAGATCTTTCTCACAGTCTGAGTTTTCTAATTCCATATTAGCTAGGTTATATTTAACATTTGTATGCATCTTCCCTATCTTTAATACCTTGCATTTGTCAATTTTAAACTTCATTTGCCAATTTGCTGACCATTCATGTAAGGTATCTAGATCCCCTTGGAGGCACTCTATATTGCTATCTGAATCAATTTTTCTCCCCATTTTGGTATTGTCTGCAAATTTACTTATCCTACTAGTTATACCTAAATTAAGGTAATTTATGTATGTAACAAACAAAAGAGGACCCAATACAGATCCCTGGGGGACACCACTTTTGACTGCTCCCCATTCTGAATTAGTGCCATTTATGCTATATCTGTTATATCTGTTATAGAAATCGCCACCTGTAAGTGGCACCGATTAGCGTGTCGCCATCGGTAATTTGTGTAGGGTTTTTTCCCCTAGATAGGCTGCCCGCCAAGGCTATTATATCGAGTCCCATCCACCCGGAAACACCCCTTTCAGATACCAGGAGGACAGCTATCACCAGAGACACCCCTATTACAGGGGGTGACTCTCTTCTTCCGACCAATTAACCATGACCTAATCCATCCCAACAACGACCCACCTATTCCATGCGCTTCAACCTTTCTCATCAATCTTTCATGAGGGACTCTGTCGAAAGCTTTACTGAAATATAAATATATTATATCATATGACTTGTCATTGTCTACTGCTTCATATACCTCTGAGAAAAAGCTAAGCAAATTAGTAAGGCAAGAACGTCCCTGAGTGAATCCATGCTGAGAAGAATTGATAAAATTAAATGTTTCTAAGTGGTTTCTAATGTTTCTAGCAACAATTGACTCTAGCAACTTTCCTATAATTGATGTGAGACTAATGGGACGGTAATTAGCTGCTATTGATTTATCACCTTTTTTGAAAATCGGAACTACATTTGCTAGCTTCCAAGCTTTGGGAACTAAGCCTGTTTCTAATGACGTGTTAAATAGAAATGTTAATGGGTAACTTAACTCATCTTTGCATTCTTTTAATACTCTAGCATATACCTCATCAGGACCAGGCTATTTCTGAGGTTTCAGTCTGTCAATTTCCTTAAGCACATCATTTCTACTTATAGTAACCGTACTTAACCTATGTTCTATACTATCGCTATATACCTTACGGACTTCTGGAATCTGTGCCAAATTTTCATTAGTGAAAACAGAAAGAAATTGACTATTTAATGTACTGAAAATTTCTAAATAATTTTCTGTCATTTCTCCTATCGAAGTTTTAAGGGGGCCTATTACATCTCTAACTTTAGCTTTATATAGTTGGTAAAAAGCTTTAGGGTTATTTTTTAAGTCATTTGCTATCCTGATTTCATAATTTCTTTTTGCTTTCCTAATGTCCTTGTTGACCTGTCTTGATAGAGTCTGATAGTAAATAAGTAGGAGATTTTCGCCTTTCTTAATTTTTCTATATATTCCTTTCTATTTTCCTAGAAGATCTATTAGTTTATTATTCATCGATTTTGGTTGGTTCTGTGTTGATCTAAATTTTCTTTTGGGGATATATTTATTTTGAGCATTGAATACTGAATTAATAAAATTATCATATGTATCTACCAAGTTTGACATCTCTTCCTGACTTAAGCTGACAGATACCCGAGAAGGGGTACGGTACACTCATTTGAACACGTGGATGACTTAAATGTTTGACCATAGGGTCCGCTAATAGAATTTTTCTTAGCCCACCATAATTGGCTTTTCTAAAGTCAGGTATTAATGTTGTATTCTCTCTGGTATTACCTTTCCATTGTATATTAAAATAAACATAATTTTGGTCGCTATTTCCTAGGTGGTCCCCAATGTCTACATTATTTATCATATTCATTGTTACTGAAAACTAAATCGATAATATTATTACCTCTAGTCGGCGTATCTATGAATTGAAATAAAAAAACTATCATGTACTATCTCAATAAACTATCATGTACTACCTCAATAAACTATCATGTACTACCTCAAAAAACTATCATGTACTATCTCAATAAACTCTTCTGAATCAGAGTCACCTATTTGATATGCTGCAAGTCTATATTCGGAAAATTTAAATCCCCCATAATGCACACATTGCTAAACCTTGATGCTATTTTAATTTCCTCCCATATTGACGTTCCGTCATTTCTACTCATATTTGACGGTCTACACATAACTCCAATAACTATGGTCTCACTACCTTTGTTAACCTCTACCCAAACACTTTCATTATCATTATTTAGTCTAATACCTGTTTTAATACAGCTTGTTAATGTACTCTTGACAAACACTGCTATACAGCCGCCCCTCCTACTTGTTCGGTCATATTTAAACAAACTATATCCCGGTATATCAAATTCTGCTACAAAAATACCTGGATTCTGTATTAATCCACGTTTCAGTTAGCGCTATAATGTCTATATTTTCTTTGCTAACAAGTGCTATAAGTTCGTTAATTGTGTTACATAAACTTCTACAATTTGTATAATATACCCTCAACCTATTACTTTTATTTGCAACTAATTTTCTATTGTTTTTATCTAACTTATTATTTCCTGTTGAACTACTAGACCTAGACGGAAATTCTACTCTATCACTATTCTCATCTTTACTATCAGTTACATGTGTTGCGTTATCGCTATTACTATTACACATCACTATATCTGCACTATCTTGACTGATTATTTCTATTGTACTCTCTGGTTTCTTTAACAAAACCCCGCAACAATCCTATCTAGTGATCTAGCTATACGAAACATTGGCATCGATATCAACCCCCACTATAAAACATGAAGTAAAGTTTCCGTGAGAATCAAATTCGAGTCAAATGGTAGGTACAGGTCAGTACACTCTTAAGATAATTAGTTAGTTAAAATAGTACTTCAGAGGCTATCAACCCTATTGGATTATTAAGCCAGCAAACTGTAAATCAAGAATATTGCAGGACAGGAGCCTCTTTTCGAGAACTGCAGTCCCTTGTCTTAAGATATAAATCATGTCCCAATATAAGACCTTAAAGGTGGGGGCTCATGGGTTGAGATAAACATGGAATGATAATCGCCAAGCTGTACATAATTATCTTGCAAAATGCAATGGCACTGAAATAATTATTAACAATGGTATAAAGGAGTTTGTGGATCGTCTATACCGGGCCTGTGACGTCATAGTGACGTCACACCAGTATCCTTATCCTAGACTGGATGGTGGACTCACACTCTTGTGACGTCACAGGCCCGATATAGACGATCCACAAAATCCTTTATACCATTGTTAATAATTATTTCAGTGCCATTGCATTTTGCAAGATAATTATGTACAGCTTGGCGATTATCATTCCATGTTTATCTCAACCCATGAGCCCCCACCTTTAAACAGCAAAACCAACTTCCGAAATGTAAAGGTTACGTAAAAACTAACGAGATGATTCGATTAAGTTCGGGAGAGCTACGAAAATAAGCCCACGATTTATATCCTCGAGTGAACAGCTGAGGACAAAATAAACATGGTGTACCTTCAATAGCAATAGGTCGCCGACAATGATACTTATGTAATGTAATTATAGATCTGAATGCTTGTGTACTTGCTTTATGTGGGCGAACTTAACCATTAGGCTACCATAGTGCAGATAATAATAATACATATAGTCAAAATATGAATAACTACATTAACAACCTACCCGTAAACCTCCCCGTAAATCTCTACTTTGTTCAAGGCTAATACCAACAAGGATAGAACACGTCTCTGCTCATACGTCAAGGCTTTTAACCCTTTACCAGGACGGTCTTCAGTACCGTAATGCTTGTATATCAATCCAAACCTATTAACCCTTTCAGTTCACGGGGACGCGTATCTTCCTTTGATTTTGGCAATGTTAGACGATTTTATACAGAACAGGAAGGCACTGTGGGAGTCAAAAGGTTAAGCGAGATCCCTTTACATTTCTCATTCCCAAAGATCCTTCCTAAGTTCCGTGAAAACGTCTAACAATAGACAAAATATAATTAAATAATGCATCCTAATGTACTGAAAGCGTAGCCTAAGTAATAAACGAATGTTCCTATAAAAATGAAATAAAAATACATTGTAGAAAATCATCTCCACTTTTTCCATCGCACCTCCCTCTCATACACTGATCTTTGGTCGAAGGAGAGATATTTTTGTCATAAAATAAGAATCATAAATTATGAGAAGACATTACAACGTGTACAGGAAATTAATGATAACCAAAGACCTGTGTACCAGAATGAAGCTAATTAGTTTACACAGTCATTATTATATATTTTAAGGAGACCCTCTACGTAATCGTTAGTTAGTACCCTTGGGGCAAGGTAATCAAGAGCCAAATGATCACCTAGGGTCAGCCTTCCTAGGATGAGTTTTTCGGCGTAGGACGGAAGGCCACACATAACTACCCGTTTTGTGGTACACGGGAAGACGACCACTAGCCAGACCAACACAGTGGCGGTGGTAACCAATAAACCAACCATCATGTAGCAAAGAACGATCAACAATCGTTCATAAACAGGATTGACCATGTTATAGCAGCTATACACAATGGATGCTTCACCGATGATATGATCTGATGGCGTTAGTTGACACTTTGTGAACGGAGGGAAAGCTACCGTCACAGGGTCCAGCAGGGTATCATAATCCCTCAGTGAGCTAAAGTCATTAAGTACGAGACTCAGCAATGAACCGTTTGAAACATAATAAATAAACCCCAAAGATACCAGGCTGACCATCAACAACAGCATGTGCAGAAATATGCACTTGCAATATAGTGCCTTAAAAGTACCGAGGTTGTCTTTTAGAGTCTCACCAAAGAGCTCATTATGTTTTCTATTTTTTCCATAATAATTTTCCAATTCTTTTGGTGACAACCTTTTGTCATTTAAAAATTGTTCAAGGATAAAAAGAACAACAAAAAATACACCACTAGTTATCATTATCAGTTGGAATTGAGAGTAAGCATGTGATATACGCTTATTTTCGTCCGTCCTGCTGTAGCCCGAAGAATATTGCTTTTGAGCACAAATAGCTTCATGTTCCTTAGGAATAGGCTCCCCTCGGCTTTGGTCCATGCAAACCAAGCCGTTGGTCCCAGAGAAGAAGCAATTGATAGCAGCGATGCTAACTACCGTAAATATTATTATTAATTTACCCAAAAGTAGGGCCATTGACCCGAAGGGCGATGTGCCCTTGACAAACTCGTTAACTTTGCATACAAACATTGTTATCGTATATTTGTTATTATAAAAGAACTTTAAAAGGTAAATTAATGATTATGACAACCACTAAACGATCGTATCAAGATATAAATACCTTATTACAAGCACTGAACGGCTATCAGGATATACACAGCTTATCACAATCACCGAACGAGTATCACTAACAACACCAATAGTCCTACACAGTCACTGTAACGAAATGTGAATCTAAAATATCTACATCAAAGCCCAACCGTTTGAATTATTTGCTTACCTTTAAGAAGTAAAATTTATCTTAATTATTTATATTATAGTATTTTGTATGTATTTGTGTGTTTATCGGCTTTAGTTCGGTAAAATAAAAATAAATAAGCTTCTTCATTTACTTTTTAATATAATTGTTAGCCATAAAATAAGTTTTCTTTTATTGTTTTAAGTAAGAAAATGGATATTAAGCCACTAACTATTTCATTTTTATGTTATTTGAAATTATAAATTCATGATTGTCAATTTTCAATATTATTTCATCTGTGTTATTACTCATAATGTTCAGACTAAACTATCATAGTACACTTATATAGCCTATATATATAATACATATATATATTGTGGGAGAAAATGTGTAGCCTACATTTTAACCCTTTCAAGATCCAATACATATTTCTTTTTCTGTTTTCTGGTAATTATTAGTCGATTTTGTTCAGATTAGGAAGGGTATATGGAAGTCAGAGGGTTGTTTGAGATAGTCTTTACCCTTTAAATACCCACAGATCCTTCCTAAGCTGCATAAAATCGTCTAAAACGTGCTAAAACGCGTCAGAGCTTCAAAGGGATAATATTCAAATTAAATGTCTTGTTTCTATCTTTTGAATAACCTAAAAGACATATCTAAGGTGAGACTTTTGTATATATTGGTTTATTTATTTATTATTATTGAGTTTTCAGGGAGACCTCCTTCAAACTCTAACCCCTTCTGTACCGGCGACGTATTTTTGGCTTTTGTGTGCTTTTGCTTACTTTTGAGTCTAACTATAAGCTACTCCGTTTCTTTTCAGCTGACGATAAATTGAATCCCTTAGCAGCTAACTTTTAGATACTTAGTGAAATATTATGGAACTACTGTCTCTGCATCATATTAAGACCACATTTATATAAGTAGCACCATATTTCACTACAAAATCTTGAAAATAACTGACAAATCTTGATGGGATCTTTGCAATTTACCGTCAGTTGAAATGAATCAGAGTATAGTCGTCCAAAAGCCCTTCAGCTATTGTTTGGGTAGTTTTGGGTATATTTATTGGTCAGATATTTGTGACGATCGTATTTAGTCTCCTTCTGTACCGGCGCCGTCCTCTTAACTTTATTCTGGCTACTATTAGACGATTCTATTCTATTAAAACGGGCCTCAAGCAATTAACAGGCTTCGAACTAAATCACTTAACCATTTTTAGTACCACAGATCCTTCTTAAACTGTACAAAATCGTCTAAGTATAGCCAGAAGAAAGACGTCACCGGTAAAGAAGGGGTACATATTTCGTAAGTAAAAAATGTGGCTAGGGTTTCTATATCTACCGAAAAATGTACAAATTAATTTAGCAGGGGAATCTAATGGAAGTTGTTTTAAGTTTGATGGAGGTCTAGGGAGGGGGGACAAAATGAAATTATCGACCAACAAATAATCCCTTCCCCCTTAAGCCGGTTTAGCCCTCATTTTCCTTGAGTTTCAAAGCCCTCCCCCCACGTTATTTTAATGCCTGGGAAAATCGGGCTATATTATACTGTATTATAGGATTTTACCATAATATTCAAGTAAAAAAAATATAATAAATCGTAACATTTTTAGGTTCTGAAAAAGAAAACAAACTTAATCGTGGTAAACTTGTCTTTACATTAGCCTGTTTTTGTTTCCATATCCCAATTCAATATTCTTCCACAATATCGTTACTTTTATTTATAGTTGGAGTAACTATAACAAGTAATTTAAAAACTGCCCAACAAGTCGCTGAAGTTGTTAACAGCGCAAATAAAATTATTGACTTAATTGGGAGAACTTTTGAATATAGCCTATATCCGAAAACGTTATACGCACTTTATATAATTCATTGGTTCGTCCGCATTTGGAATATTGTGTCCAGTTTTGGTCGCCATACTATATAAAGGACATTAATAAACTAGAGAAAGTGCAACGGAGAGTAACTAAAATGATTCCCCGACTAAGAAACAAACCGCATGAGAAACAACTAAAAGAGTTAAACCTATTTACCTTGACAAACCGCAGAATAAGAGGGTAAAGTCCAAGTCAAGTCTGTATAATTATCAAAAGCCATGACAACATGGATGCAAGTAAGTACTTCACCCTAGATAACTCAAATTATACAAAAAATAATGGTTACAAAATTGTCGGAAAGGCGTTTCATTCACACGAAGCGAAGCACTTCTTTTGCAACAGAGTGGTCAACTTATGGAATAAATTACCAAGAAATGTTGTAGAGTGCCATTCAGTCCAAATATTCAAATATCGCCTTGACAAATATCTTGCCATGAACCCACGACTAACTGCGTTTGTGCTTGAGTAATGTAACCGCTTTATTGTAATATCGTACATAGTAGAGATGGAACGAATATCAATTTTCACTATTTGCAAATACGAATACGAATACGAATTTTTGTTGGTAAAATTCGCGAATACGAATAGCGAATAGCGAATATTTCAATCTTTCTTGAAGGATGAAATTGTTATCCTTCAAGAACTTGTAATTATTTTTATATCACCAACAAACGTTAATTAAATTACTATGCAATTAATTACCGGAAGCCAATGACGATGTGAATGTGTAAAGCTGCGTGTTTCGTTACCACCACTGATTAGCCATTGAGCTTTTGGCAGAAAATGCCAAAAATTATCAGTGATATCCGAGACATGTTTACATACAGTAATCTCATCGTCCAGCAAATTACTGTTTCACAATCATCATCCAACTAAAATAGCCCTGTATAATATTTAATTATCACTAGAACAATACACTATATCATGTAGGAAGTCTTCTGAAGAAATAGGGCAACTATAATATTAAACAATGCATGATAAACTAAAGCACAAATGGATGCTAGAATAGCATTGACAAATTGCTAGATAGTCACCAGACACTAAAAACTTGTATGTCACTAGAAAACATATGTTGAAGTATCTAGAATAATCTTTAACAATCGAAAAATCTCTACAATTCTTTAAAATAGGGAACATAACTTGAATATCGCTAGAATTCATCACATCTTGATGACGCTAGATGGAAGTGATTCGCTAAGCGGTAGCCGGTACATTGGCAACATTGTACCATGACCATTTATTCCGTTATAATGAACAAGGTCAGATTTCGGAACTATTACAATTATTTCAAAGTTCAGAGATCATCAGATTGGTTTGGAAGTCGATGTAAACAATTTCAGTTCCATTAGTGTAAAAAACATTCACATACTATGGTACTTAGAGGGTTTAATAAAGAAGCATGCCTTTCCCAGACATCGTACAAGCGAACGCACGCTTTAAAATGTAATATTTTAAATTGTTGTATATCTTCTATTGGTTTCGTGAAACTATTCGCATGTTTGCAAATAGTTATGAATGGAAATGCGAATACGAATGCGAACATTGAAAAAACATAGCGAATATTCGCACATACGAATACGAAACGAATATTCGGTCCATCTCTAGTACATAGTACTATATACTGTAATTTAGTTTCCTGACCACAGCCCTTCTGGAGCTAAAGCCCTTCAGTTGATGGCTGTGGCATTTTTTTTTTTTTTTTTTTTTATACAAGCAGTCTAGTAAGGACCAGTAGGTATGTTGTGTGACGCTCCTGCATAGTAGCCACGTGCGGGTATGCGCGAGTGTCGGCTGCCCAGCCGTTTAGAAACCGCCGCCGGCTTTTCCTTAGTATATATCCTACGACAATGTAACTAATGTCTGGGATATTCTTATGTTGTTTCACAGCTTGAAGCTGCCCTTATTCTTAACCAACGCATCTTAGTATATTTTATTCTCGATAGTTGATTGTTTCATTATTATATATAAGATGAAAGTCTAGTGAGAGTGGGAGGAGACGAGCGGGAGAGAGACCGGCTGGGGGACGTTGCTTCGCGCGGGCGCGGAGAGACTAGCTTGGGACGAGCCTGATTGTTGCCAATTGATCGCAACGTTAGGCTTAGTTTCGACTCATGCAAGGGGTAGACGATTTTGACCCGGCAACGGTGTTGAGTGTTGCCAAGCATGGATGTATTTCGCATGCCTAGGGTGGGGTCCAGACAGATTCAAGACTCAGAGCTCACCTCACTGTCGTACCCTTCGGACCCCCTTGATATCTATCCCTCTCAAACCCACTTAGAAACTTTCTCTCTTACTTTGTATACCTTCCTTCCACTACTTCACCAATCTATTTAATTATCCCATCCCCTTGATACACCTTATATCTATTATTGTATTAACGACGAGCTCTCAGATAATTAGATAGGATTTTGGGCCTTATGCAGAGATATAATTGTTAATGAGACCTAGGAAGCTTTTTTGTTGTCTCATATTTGGTGGTTTCATGCTTGCTAGTGGGTTCTTGTGGCAGGTGAGCAGGGGCTAGACCGGAGTTTTTTTTTTTTGCGATCCTTTAAGTAAAGTCTGCTGGTGCGAGTCCTGTGGACCTGCACGACTTTACTAGGATACCCGTGGGAGTCTGGGGGCATTTTCTTGTCTGTGTGCCTGTGTGTCTAGTGTTGTGTTGTGTGAGGGCCCTTGCCTAGTCCACTCAGCACTGCGCTAGCACGTCTTGCCTTTGTTTTAGGGTCGCCAGGAGAGAGTCAGATACTTGTGATCTGAGTCTCTCAAGAGAGCACCCTTTCAATTAGAGTAATTTGGCGCACAGACTTGGGAACGTCCCAAGGCTAGAGCAGGTGGCTCAGCCCGGGTATCCGAAGCCTATATCCTTCTGGCTAGACCTCTGCCACCTGGCAGATTAACAGCTAGGGGTTTATTATTTCTGTATGCTTGTTATTGTGCCACAGTTTACCGTTTTTGTGAGCATTGTGAGTCAGGGTGTGGCTTAGAGACTCTGTCCGAGCAGGCTTGCCTGACTAAGAGTGAGAAGCACACCTGTATGTGGTTATGTTGCGAGTTGCTGCCTTTATTTAATTATACCTATGCCATTATACACTGTATGGCCTATCACTAGTATTTATTCCTGCTTATGAGTTAAGAGTTCTCTAAATCCGTAACTTACTTTCTTTGCTAAGCATCAGATCCTACAGTAGCCGCATGCAGTTTAGAAACCTGCTCTACCTGTACGATGTTTTGAGGACTGTTTGCTTTCACCTTCTTTCACGCAGGGGTGATTAGTTGTATTAATTAACGTAACGTTAAATGTACTTTCTTCTAGTTTGTTATTATATTGTTTCTGCAATTTAATTCCGTTATCTATCTTTTCCTTGAAGCTTTAAGTCAACTTAATTGTGTGATCTTTTATATAGCCTACTTGACTATCAGCAGTCTATAGTGCGTGCACCCTGTAACAGAGTCATAGGATACCTTGTTGTCCAGGCAGGACTCTTGACGGTTTAGGGTGGTTTGTTGCCTGGGTTTATAGATAAGGGTGGGATCTAGCGTTTTCCGTTGTTGCTTGTTGCCGCATACCTAGTCCAATAGAAAGAGCCCAGTGCTTATATATCCCAGGACGTACCAAATGGCGACCTTGCATAGGATTTACTGAACAGAGGAATATAGTGGTCATTTGTTTTGAGATTCCTTATGATTAAAGGAATACAGTGGACATAGAGGTTTGTTTTGTTTTTTTGAAGCAACCAATATAACACATTAAAGACTTAAATAACATTATATACATACCGCTGATGCATAGGAGATAAGGCACATTCTATAACAAACCGTGAATAATTACTGCAGTGCACAAACAATGTCCTAATACATCAGAACACAGTGGTGGTCCGGTCACGATACGGCTCGGAGGGAGAGAAGACCTGTGGAGTGGCTAGTTCCGATAGCGAGGAGGGTGCTAGTAAGATTTTTAGAGGTGCCCCGTAAAACCGCTGCCAGGGTGTTGAAGCTGAATAAGTCATGGCTTAAAGTGTGTGGCAGGTCCTTTCAAGGTCACCAGGGTTTAAGTGCATGAGGAAAGATCACTGAGGACTGTTGATAGTGGGTTTAGAATGGAGAGATCCCTGGGTTTGGGGGGGGGAGAGGCGACCTGGGGGCCCCCGGTCCCCAGCTTTCCCCCTCGCACTCTACCGCCCCGCATCAAAAACGGCATGGTGCCGTGAATTTAGTACATACACCCCAAGTTGAATGGTCAATGGCTAGCGTGGGGAATTCAATCACAACAGTGACCGCTCTCCCATTAAATGCACCTGGTCCCTATGGGAGCTAACCTCAAGGGTTGAGGGAGGTGGGGGTGGGGGTGGGGGGGGGTGGGGGGGGACGGGGGGGTCCAGATTTGTTGTAGTGGGGGTTAGGAGGTTGAGGGGTTCGGGGTGCTTGAGATGGCCAAGGTTGAGGTTGCCGGGTAGAGCTGGCAGGGGTGTGGTGGTTGGAGGCTACCGATAGACAGGCTAGTTGTTCAGGCTGAGGCTCGCGGCAGCGAGAACAGCTTATACGAGAGGCTTGGCGAGGGGGGTGGGTGGGGGGGGGTGGGGGGGGCATTCTAGAGGGGGGGGGGGGGGGGGGGGGGGGGGGGGGGGGGGTGGGGCGCGGGGGGGGGGGTGGGGGGGGGGGGGGGAGGGGGGGGGGGGGGGGGGGGGGGGGGGGGGGGGGGGGGGGGGGGGGGGGGGGGGGGGGGTGGGGGGGGGGGGGGGGGGGGGGGGGGGGGCAGGGAGGGGGTAACGAGCGGGTTAGAGGTAGCGGAGGGAGGGGGCTGGGTGGGGAACTGCACCTGTCGGTAGAGGCTAACTAGGTAATCGGGCTGAACAGGGAGCTGGAGAGATCTCGAGTGGAGGTAACAGGGTCGGAAATATTGGGGGAGGTAACAGACATCGGGACCCAATCATTGTCGCACCTGCTTAAACAATTCCTGTGTTCAGATGAATCAATGTGTGACTGAGTTTGTTATGCGATTTGAGAAGAAGTGTCAGGAACACCAGTGTCCTCAGGAAAAGTGGGCAGCATTAGTTTCATCACGACTCCTAGGAAAGGGGCTAAAAACGTATGATGCACTACCTTTAGAGTCCTGTGTAGTTTATGATGAGCTAAAGATGTGATGCTGTGCTACGGGCCTATGAGTTACAACCAGAAACTTACCGCCTTGAAGTTTCGGGGTGTTTATAGAAGGGCAAGGATAGTACCTGCCTAGAACACGCCCGGGCCTTGTCTGATGCCCCACTACGACATTGGCTGCGTTCTGAGAGGCGCAGCTACTTTTGAGGAGTTTGAGGGAGCTGGTTCTCTTGGAGCAGTTCTTTAAGTGCACCAGGCGGGGACTTAAACATTAAATATAAAGTGAAAAAAATCCTAGAACTCTCCAGGAGGCAGACAGAAATGGCTGACCTACCGACTGCCATTAATTCGAGGGTGCGAAGCAGCAGTCTAGGAGTGAGTCGGGGTGCAAAAGGATCGTACCCCTCCCCCTCCCAAGAATTTTGATACACATAAATTACACAAAACCATGTAGCACTGACAATAAAACTGAACATAAACCAAATACCGTTCCCGTATAAAAGAAGGTCTAATGGTACCAGTCCCACTCCCAAGGGAAGCCAAAGACGTAAAAGAGTGCTTTGCATGGTCACAAGGGAGAGTCACTTTGCAAATGCTTGTCCGACAAGCGTCACACCAAGACAAGGTTGTGTCCCATTGGCCCGCAAGCATATGGGGTGTCGTCCCTATATCCCCCCCCCCCCCTTCCATGAGTTTGCCAAGGGTAGTTCGTCAGAGATGTTTGGGAACCACAAACAGCCTGTTTTCGCCGAGTCGGGAAGGCGTCCGCGACGCTCCTTTTGGGGGTCAATAAGAGTTCATGGTTTATGTGAGGTGGGCTGGCGAAAGGCGGAGGAGTTAAGCTATTGCGTGATACTGGGGGCTTCTCAGGACCTTGTTAAGGAACTTTACTGGTAGACCGATTAACGCTTGCTCGGGTGGTGGTAGTTCAGGGGATCAATGCTAACGAAGGTCCTAACCCCGCTGAGCAGATGGAGCGGAGGTTGGGGTGTGGCGA